>OX578138.1:23685028-23820028 GCA_951213105.1 Amaurobius ferox | reverse complement strand
CTTGTCTCAAATTCGTGATTTTTAAAGTTCTTTTTAATTCTTATTGAGTGTTGTATCCTTCCTAAAACCACTTTATTTTTGCTTGAATTCTGTGCATCTACATACTGAAACAACGCAATGACAATATATTTGAGTTTAAATGCTCATCCAAATTTGATTATTTCTACAACGAAGCCTATTTTTCACCTATGTAAAATGTAAACAGCAAAATATGAGCAGCAATGAGTTGTATTAGAATTGCTGTATTTCTTTAACACAAAATCATTTAGTTCATGGAGTCTGTATAGCTGATATGTATGAAATATTCATTGATTTTAGAAAGAGAAAGACGATTTTTTTCGATGACGTTTTACGCATAGAGTTTAATTACTTATAGCTCCATGGTCTTAATTTTTAAATAAAACAAATTATTATAGTATTGTAATGAATGACATGAATGGGAGATTATTTATGAATGAAATGCTGTTTCTATAGAGAGAGCCAGGCGTGTTATTTTTTCTATGACGTCATTTGAATGAATTTCAGTTGTTTTCTGATGAAGTTTTCAAATATAATAAATTATCGTTGTATTATGATAATTCTAAAATTATTACCGAGGAATATATCCCATTTTAGAGATGTTTAAACCTGGCAATTTATATTTCAATGCCATCATTTGAATGAAGTTCATTTTTTCCGATGAAGGTTTAAGTTTTCAAATATAACAAATTAATGTAGTATTGCGATAAGTTTTAAAATATTACCGAGGAATGTATTGCATTTTAGACATGTTTAAATAAAATGGCATTGAAGTTGGAAAGTGTTTCATAATCAATGCTTTAAGCATGGTTCATCTTTCTTGTTTCAATTCTTCCTCTTTTAAAGCTTGTAGTCTGTTGCATTGGTATTTATAGTAACTTACTACTGCCAATTCTGAAACAAGCATGTGTCTGGGTTAACCAGAGTTAGATGCACAGACTTGAAAATGAGTCTAGTCTAATTAATCTTCAAAATTTAGCCAGTGCTGAATATTTCTTTTTTCGGAATTTTGGCCGTGGTTGTTGTTATTACTGTTTTGTTGATATTAATATTTCGTTCTTACTTGATTTGTTTATTATATCTTTTAAATATATATATATATATATATATATATATATATATATATATATATATATATATATATATATAATTACACGAATGTATTGAACATTTGCATTGTATTTCAGGTACTCTTGTTTCCTATGTCATTTTTCAATCTTTATGCTTGTCGTCCAAGCATTGAGAGTTTATAGATATAATATATCTCTTAATTCCAAAGGAAGCATATTTTATGTTCATTTTGATTAAATACTTGAACTTGAAAAAATAATTTCTTCGAAATGAACAGTTTTTAGACGTTTTATCCACGTGTATAGCTTTAAAGCTTGGATATTTTTTGTTTTTTATTTTCGAATCCACACCATAGATATTTGTTGATATTTGTTGATTATTTTTAGCTTGATGACTAGAAATATGCATTTTATTTTCGTCATGATTGATGATTCTCCCTTTAATACTTTTTTTTAATTTGTAGGCATAATTTAAGTTAGGGTATTTTGAGTTACAAGTTCTCTTTATTCTAATCATTGGATTTTCATTTTATATTATTGGATTTTCATTTTATATATATATATATATATATATATATAAATTCGCGAAACTTTATCTAAAAATCGAGTTTTTTTGGAAGACAATTTTTCGATCTTTCCGATGGTGTCAGAGTGGAAACTCTGTGATAATATTTTTGGTTGCCAAGAACTGTATTTGTGTGAAAATCGTCCAAAATCGGGCAGAAACCTAAAATAACTAAACATCTATTTCGAAATTAGATAAAATAACTACGAGGTGCACTTATTCGGGTCCTGAAGTGTACCTCTGTTTACTAAATTTCACGGTCTTACGAAGCTTGGATTTCATGTTAGAGACAGCATAGACAGATAGACACGTTCCTTTATTAAGTAAGGTTTAGCGTATTTCAAACCGTCACTAGCTCACTAAAATTTTCAAAAATTTAAAATTCTCGAGAACGGTTTATCCTTCAGTAATCGTGTTAATTTTTTTTATTTTGCATCAAAAATTAGGTATAAAACAAACCACTAATCAATACATTTAAGCGTATTTATTCGTCTGTCTCAGTTTTTATTAATATTTGCAGGCTATTTCGAAACAGAAATTCTATTTTTCTATCATAGCAAAATCTACCACTGAGCAATGCATAAGTAAACTAACTACCAAATTTTAAGAATTTTTATTATATAGTTTTTGACCTGACGAAGGTACATTGCACGGAAATGCATTTTTAGTTACTCTACAAAACATGCTAAGGCCACAAAAATTTAATAGATATGTACTAAGTTAACTCACATACAATACATACTGAAGTCACCCACATACAATTAATTCATACTAATGTCACCCGTAAAAGTAACGTCAAATTAATGTTCTAACCATTTTCCAGAGGCAGATTTTATAATTTATTTCAAAAACAAATACAAGCTTTGATAAAGAAATTGTTGACAAAGTACGCAAGTTAGAACATTTCAATAGGTATTAAATAACACAAAGTCTGTGAGATTTGTCAAAAGTTGCATCTTGTAATTGTTACTCAAGCGCAAGATTAAACTGAAGGGGCCTTTTTTCGCTGTTACCATGTTAAGAAAATATAAAAATTCGAATCAATTTCAAAATTATTCAAAGTTATTCGATTAGATTTCAAAGTTCTCGATAATACTTTAAACCACATTTTTTATTAGAAAACAAATGATGCAAAACTTAGAATGTTCTCCAGATATTGCAAAAGTTTCAAATGGATTTTTTGAATAATTCATTATAAGACCAGGACCTTCTGTTAAATATATAATAATTTCATGCGTAACTTTTCATTAGAGAACAAATGACAGAAATTAGAAATCTAGTCTGAACTGTTCTGAAGATATTGAACTGTTTTCTAATACCTTTATAAAATATGCAGATAATAAGAAAGTAGTAAGTACATTATCCAATATATTCACTTCTTTATGCAATATTATGCAGCAAATCTGTTAACATCATTTTCATGGTTCTAATTATTTCTATTTACGATAGAAGATACTTTTTATAATAGTTTATATTTTGACGCCCAAGAATTCGCTATTAGCCATTTATTTTACGGGTCATTAAGAGTAGATATCAATTGTATTTTGAGGAGGATTCTGCACTTCAGTATGAATAAATTGTTCTGTTTGGACTAATAAATTGCTCAAACAAAATTGTTGTAAAATATTTAAATTTATTTCAGGTAGAGAAAGTCATGTGCAGTCCTCATGATATTTTTTTTACTGCAGAACAATCTTATAAATCTTTTTTTATTCAAAATGATTGATCGTCATTGATCTATCAATGGAGGACTTTCAAAATCCCTTTCAAAGACCTTCAATGAAACAGCAGGATACGAGTTTAAACAAAACCTTTTGAATAACAGAATTTTGGTATTATCTACGCTTTCAATTCTGCCTCGAAGTTGCACAAAGTGGAGAGATTTAAACAAAGAAATGAAGAAAGAGTTCGCCAAAGTATGACAAAGAAAATAAAATTCTGGGTGTGGGTTATGAAAGTCCGTTGCAAAAATGTTCAGCACAATACTTAAATTTCATGTTTCAATACTCATCTTAAGTTTATATTTTTAACGCTTTCCAACATAGTTCAAAAGTGTATATGACTTTGGTTCATTCTGTCTGTCTGTCCGTTTGCACAATATCTTCCATAAAAATGACTTTATCGAAATGGTATTTTAGTGTGTTATTGAGACAATCTGTGAGATGTTTGGGAATGAAAATGAATAATATCACTCAATTAGTTTCGGATTAAACTCCGATTAAAAAAAATGAAATACATTGAACCCCATGGGCCTTAATTTTTCAAACGTTTTTTAAACGGAATTAAAATTCATAAATTGCATCGTAAATTTTAGGGAATATTCAAATTGTCACATAAAATATGTAAAAAAATATGTATGTCGAGCATTTCCACTATAGCCAGAATCTTGATTTTGGTGCTGTTTGATCCTTCTTGGATTCGAGACGGAGGGAAAACTTTAAAATTTCACAAATTCGAATTAAGGGTGACTGTAGAAAGGAATAAACAAAACGTTATAAACCGATTTGCTTCGTTATCGAGCTTTTACACTGTAGCTAGGATCCCCGGTCGCCCACCTTGCTGCTCTATATCCTAGGATGAGCCAGACGGTCTGGGCTTTCGATTGTAGCTAGGATCGTGGCTTTGGTCTCATTCTATCTGTCTTAGCTTCCTGGTCAACAATAAAATCTCATAATTTGGAGTTCGAAATTGTTAGTGACGATGCAAAGAAACAATTAAAAATTCAAAACCACTCTTGATCGATCGTGACCACAAATGATCGATCATTTCCTCTGGAGTCAGAATCAGTCGGTTTTGATTTCATTGAAACCCATTCAGTTGATCTCATTGGATCGTTTCAAAGATAATTTCGAATATTCGAATTAGGTGTGACCATGCAAAGGGATTTAAAAAAAAACTTACACTTCTTTGCCCCTAAACAAAGTGCTCCATTTCATTTATATATATATATATATATATATATATATATATATATATATATATATATATACATAACCTGATATACAAATAATGCAACACCATGAAAGAACGAATAGAATGCAATGATAAAGGGCACACAGACAGAGACGGCATATATAAATATGTGATTTTAATTCCAGAACGATAATATTATATAGTAATGACATAGACTGGGAGATCAGTAGGCAGTTGGACCACCTCTTACGGCGATACAAGCAGCAATCCCTTCGAGGAACAGATGCAGTAAGCTTGCTGATAGTTTCCTGAGGGATGAAAGACCATATGCCTTCAACTATCCTCCACAGGTCGTCTTGTGTTTGAGGCGGGGGCAGGGAAATCAAACGATGGCCAATCACGTTCCATACCTGCTTGACGAGTGAGAGATCTGGAGACAGCGGAAGCCAAGGAAGCATCTGCATATTTTGCAAGAATTGTCTGCTGATAGTTGCAGTGTGCATTTTGCAACCACTGAAAGTAGGGCAGTGCAACCGACCGCAGCACCTCATCCACATATCGTCGTGCCGTCACTGTGCCTCTGATACGAACCAGAGGTGACCCACTATTGAAGCCGATGGCACCCCAAATTGTGATGCCGCGTGGTCGAGCAGTAAGGCGTTCAACAGTCACTGCAGGATTGGATCTGTTTCCACGTCGCCTCCAGACTCTCACGCAGCGACTGTTATTCGACAAACAGAACCTAGACTCGTCGCTGAACACTACCATGTCCCATTTAGTCGTCCTAGAGGCTCACGCCCGACACCATTGCAATCTTTTACGTCTTGTAGTCAATGGCAGTTTTCGTAAAGGACAGTTTGAGTGCAAGCCGCTGTCGGCCAATCGTCTAGAATCTATTCTCGCTGATATTGGAACATCCATTGTACCCTGAAAATTCTGCAGAATGTCGACAATGGTTATTTTTGGATCAGCCACAGCATGCCTTTGAATGCGTCGATCAACGCGTGCTGACGTACTCTGGATGGACCTGAACCACTGCTACGATTCACTTGCCCTTCTTCAATCCATATTCTCCAAATCCTTTACACAGTGCATTTACACGTGTTTCAGCGGCGATACGCTGGTACACTTAGCCTAAAAAGATACTAAAAAGATATAAAATAAGCATCTCTTCAACAACACGCGCCTTCTGAAGCGAAAAACAGCTCGAAAAACGGGTTTCCGTAGGCGACAGACAGCAACAACTATTGGCTCATCTGCCGTTTCCATTCCTTTTATCCCGCGCTCTAATCACGGGACCTACTTGCATTTTAGTTAATTTGCAAACATCGATCAGCTGCGTTTGTCTAGCAATTTGCGTAACTATACGGCCAAAACTTCATGGTGTTGCATGGAAGGGCATTATTTCTCTCTCTCTCTCTCTATATATATATATATATACAGAGTAAAAAAGTCATAATTCCTTAAAGTCATAAGTTTTAAAAATTTAAAACTTATGACTTTAAGGACCTATTCAACAATATTGACATAAAAGATCTATATAAAGTAACTTGGGATATAATTAAATCTTTCTATAATAGTCAAAATTCGGATATAGATCGACCTTACGTGCACCACCTTCTCAAGTGTGTCATTTTCAATAATTACTTGATGCAAGGCAATACAATTTATATGCAAATTAAGGGTGTTTCACAGGGTGGCTCTGCCAGTTCAGCTCTTACAAATCTATATCTACACTTCTACGAGTCAAATTTTATAAACTCTGCATATACTTTCTATAGATATATTGATGATGTAATTGTTATTAAAATAGCTTTCTCATCAAATGATATAGATTTTGATTTTTATCCCCCAAATTTATCCCTTATACCAAACGAAAGCAACATCTCATCTAGTGTTAATTTCCTAGATTTAACTCTCTCTCTTGATAATGAATATTCATTTCTGTCAAACATTTTTGATAAAAGAAAAGGTTTTCCAGTTAAAATTCACAAGATAATCAATTTTAACTCATGTATAAGTAAACAGGTGTACAAAAATATTTTAATAAATCTATTTTATAGGATTTTCAGGTTATGTGAAAATACACAATGTAGTAACCATCTATCAGATTTTTTTCAATACTGTAAGGCTAAATCCTATTCAGATAATTTTGTTAAATATCACTATAGAAAATTTGAATTCAATTTATAATCTGTCACTTATTGTTTTAGTTAAATTTGAAATTGCTATTGTATACTTTAAATATTAAAATATTCTGGGAGATATTAATTATCTTAGTGATAAGTTTTGGATACATATTATATAAGTATTAATTTTCAATTATTATTTAGTATAATTTGTAAACATATTCTTCTTTCTATCTCTAATTCTTGGGTTTGAAACATGTCTATCTGTATACCTATTGATTGGATATCTTATTCAGGAGTATTTCCTATAATTCTCAACAGATGGCGCTCTCTAGTAGTCTTTCCAAATTCTTCCTAGGCTTGAGCAACGAAATATTAGGCGTTATGAATAATGGTGAAGAAAGGTATGAATTTTAATTTCTATCTCCATCCTTGTGGATTGATGGATAGATTACTAATATGTTTAATATATGCACTCTTATCCTCTTCTTTCCATTTCTCTAATATTATTTGTTATTTCCATTTTTATTTCTGTCTGGTAATGTGTCGGATCTTTTGACGATGTTTCGACCATGTGGCTGTATCGTTGAGCGAAACACATTTGGAACCGCTGTGGATGCAAGGATCTACAGAGGTTCTATCCAATTTTATATTTTCGGATTGAATTTTTATTTTTATTTATTGTCATTTTAATATTTTGAGACTCCAGATTTTGATAATCCTTTGATGTTTGAACTTGATTTGCATGTATCGCTTTTGAATGGTGATAAATTCATGTGTATTGATATTACCTAATAGTTTAAAATTATGATCAATTTGTATTATATGGTAGCAATGGTTTCCTTTTGTTAGCTATTTCCTTTCATATCCTCTTTAATTTATTTTCCTCCGTATTGTTTTTT
The DNA here is from genome assembly GCA_951213105.1 of Amaurobius ferox. Taxonomy (NCBI): domain Eukaryota; kingdom Metazoa; phylum Arthropoda; class Arachnida; order Araneae; family Amaurobiidae; genus Amaurobius; species Amaurobius ferox. Next base: position 23,812,431 of record OX578138.1, on the reverse strand, counting down.
GATCCAGGGTATGCCACTGTTCATGTTTTAAATTAGTCTTATTATATTTATTTTTATTTTTATTATATATATATATACATATATATATTATATTTAACCCTACAATGCATACTGATTCATATATGAATCAATCCAATTTTTAGCTACTTTCGCCTTAAAAAATCAAGAAATAGTCTGCTTTCTGTACTTATTCCATAACCAGAATACCCTCTTAGTAATTTATTGCTGCTGGCCTCTGTAAATTGCACCACCGATACACGTTATGTATAGTTTTAGTAATTGATTCTTTTTTAAGAATTTCTTTCTGATTCCCATGTCTACATATAGTGTGTTTTGGCAGTAATTATTTTCCAAGAGCTTCAAAGAATTTATTCTACGAAGTTCAAGGTATGCAGTTTTCATTTCTGTAAATTGATTTAATTTAAAATAAATTTTAGTATTAAAATTTTTGATTTTTGTGATTGATTCATATATGCATCACCATGCATTTAAGGGTGGGTTTAGACTCACAATACACAATTGTGCCTATGAATCAATTTCATTTTTTTTAACAAAAATTAGTGTTATAATACCAAGTAACAGCCTGTATCTTGTACTGATTCATATACCCTGCAATACTTATTCAATAACTACTTAGGATATTGTTAATTAGAGACATAAATTATTCATATATTTCATATTTCTTATCAGAAGGCCATGATTTCTTATTTTTCATTTTTTGGACTTTTATATTCCGCGAGCAACTGTAATGCAATTACTAAAGATTTAACTTACAAATAAAATTTTATCGAAAATTTAGATTATTAATGAATTTTTAATTCTTAAAATATTATAATTAGCGATACTGATAAATTTATAAGATAACATTTAACAAGGAACATAGCAATTGGATAGTATTGGAATTATTTATTCAAATATAAGAGAAATTGGTGACTGTGTTGCTTTTAAATGGGGAAGACAAAACAGTAGCTTACCGAAATATTATAGTGTAAAAAGAAGGAAAAGCCCTGCAGCATACATTCTGCCACATGTGTTAGACAGGGCAATATCGAACAATTTGCAATGGAATCGAAGCTAATTTGCAATGAAATCGAAGCTAATTTGCAATGAAATCGAAGCTAATTTGCAATGAAAATCGTACTAGATGCAAATTTGTCCATGTGCAATACACAACCTTTTATCGGCTGTAAAAAGAAGGGATGTTTTCCATTTTACATAAATATAATAATAATAAAATACATTAAAATATCTGAAATTTAAATTTAATAAAAAATTTAGATTTAATTAAAAATTTAAATTTAATTAAAATATATTTTCTCTTTATAAACAAAGTATAATTTAACATTTTTATACCAAACTTATTATTTATATGGTGGTAAATCATTTTTCTTATCTCTTCAATACCAATTGAAAGTGGTAGCTAAATGCATACTGATTCATATATGAATCAAACCTAAAAATTCAAAAATTAACCAATAGAAAAAGCTAAATATTTTTCCACATATACTTAAGCCAAAATCATTAAGAAAAAAAATGTTTGGTGAAAAAATAAAAAATCATGCATTATAGGGATATATATATATATTATAAATAAAAATTGAAGGATTTTAATCGAAAATTATGCATAAACTACTGTATGTACAAAAAAACCCATCTCTAGCATATCTGTTACAAATGAGTAACTATAAGCCAAGACTAAGGATAAAGATAGAAGGTAACATATCACTACAATGGAAAGGGGGATGAGAAAAATATTAGGATTCAAAAATCACAATTAAAAGTATATAAAAGTAAATAAAAATAAAACTCGGCAAAAATGAGAATAGGCAATAATAATCAGCTCAAGATAAGAGATTAAGAATAGAGAACAATCAATTGAAACTACACAAAAAATGGCGGTTAGTTCGAAATTGCATTCTCATCAGGACAGCCATACAATTCGAATTAAAACCGATAGAATAGCCAGTTTCTGACAATGGCGATATTATTTAACTATAGACACCATTGGAACTGGCTAGTGGAAGGAGAAAAATAAATCAATTGAATTATACAAAGCTGAAAAACAATACCTCCTCGAACTGTAATATGAAATCACAAGAATAGCACCACGTGTAAGATAAACTAGTGACTGTGCATTTCACCTCACTTCGTCAAAGCGAGTGGGCGAGCATTTCACCTCACTTCGTCAATGCGGGTGGGAATGAATACAATTGAACGATACATAATATGTATGGAGACTTTCGAAAATAGTAAACAGTATAGGACTCAGGACAAGCGGAAAATAGTCATTCGAAAATAGTAAACAGTATTAGACTCAGGCCAAGTGGTAAGTGAGGTGATAAGAATGGGTGAATTTTCAAAAATGAGTTAACCAATCAAAGATAAATAATGCATGTGTTAAATTATTACGTGGTATATTTGAAATTATTAATAATATTATTTACAAATACTTCCGGATATAGGTAGTTTTGACAAATGCGTTTAAGATTATTGATGTGGAGAAAGTGAAACTGAGGATCAGAAAGTCGATGTATTCGAAATAGCTGGTTTAAAATGATGTTTCTAAACAATTGAATAGAATTACAAGAATGATATGATAGCAGCTTTATGATAGTGAAGTTGTAAGAATCTTTTTTATCATATAGATTGGTGATTACATGATTATTGAGGGTATCTAAATTTAGGTCTAAAAAATTAACAGTTTGACTAACGCAAGGCTCATTAGGAATTAATTCTAGGTTAGACGGGTAAAAATCAATATTAATGGGATAGGAATCATCAATGATAATACAAATTAAGTCGTCAACATATCTATATATAATATATGAATTAGAGTTAAAATGACATTCATAATAATAAAGATATAAGTTAGCGAGTATACTACTACTACAGCCACCTTGTGGTACACCAGATGTTTGTAAATAAATGTTATCACCTTGGATAATATAATTGTTGTATAACACAAAGTGCAAGAGCATAGGAAAATTTTTGACATTAAAAGCATCATGATTGGAAGATATATAGTCATGATAAAGAGAGATAATAACTTTATGTAAATCTTTAATGACAATATTATTAAATAGGTCTTTAAAATCAAAGGTTTGGAAACCAAGAATTTGTGGTAACTTGCTAAGGTGATTAACTAAATCAAAACTATTGTTCAAAATGAAATATCCTGAATTCCTGAAGTTAAGAGATTCATTAATTCTATTTAAACAGTTAAGCAAGTACTTACTAGCTGTAGTGGTAAAGGTATTATGTCCACAAGTGACTGTTCTAAAACTGAGAGGTGATTTGTGGAATTTAGGAACCAAAGTAACATAAGGAAATTTTAAAAATTTACAATTAATATTTAATTGTGTATATAATTTTAGCATTTTAGTTTTGATTTGGATAGACTGATTATGAATGGGTTTAAAAATTTGATTATCTTTTAAGTAATTCTGTAACAGAGAAACATAATATTTTTTACAAATGATGGCATAATTATTAGAAGCTTTATCTACATAAGTTATTACAAAATGTTGTTGTAGTTCTTTGATAGCAGATAGGAGTTGTTTATAAGGATACCTAGGCTTCGTTAATTTAGTGTTTATAATAACATTTTTAAGTAGATGTAAGGTCGTATACTTCCATAGATTGAATGCTTCAATAGGAATAGAATGTGAACAAGCAAGTTGATATATGAATTTATCAAAATCAAATGATAGAGACTGAAGAAGTTGTTTAGGGTGATGGCAGAATGGAATGCGAAATTTAGACCCTTTATTCATAATATCCCTAAGTATATCATCCTGAACTATACTGAGATCCCCAGTAATAATGTGACCATGAGTGGAGTTGACAAAAGGGGCAAGATTTTGATTGCTGCATACACATGAAGTAAGATCATCGGAGTTTAATGTCCTAGAAACTTCATTGTAATTGTAAATAGTTCTACCAATTGGTAAATTATATTTGAATGATTTTTGTATTTTGATATCATTTACTGGTAACAAGTGCTGATGTTTTGCAAATAAATTATTGAAGTTAAGAGAATTAAGAATAGGGTGTTTAAAAGAAATTACACAGTAAGCTATTTTAGTATGTGGATTTGGTGAATGGAGTAGGTGGTAATTTAAGAAATTTGTACGTGAAAGAAGCAAATCAAAAAATAAATGTTTAAAATGCTCATGAGTTAATTTTAATTTTAAAAAATTAGTATAAACAGTACTTAATTTGCTTTTTCTGACTTTATATAACCATGTTCTAACAGGTAGAAAATTGAAAGTTTGAGTATAATTATATTGTAATTTTAAAATGTCTGCTTTGTAATCAATAGTTTTACTTAAGTTACTTTTTCCTTTGCCACGCTTATATCGCTTTTTACTAGGAGATGATGACTTTGAATAATGAAAAAGATGTTTATATACTGAAGATTTATGAGAATTGTATTCAAAACTATTGTTAACAACATTATTATTATTATAAATTTGATTTAAGCCATAGGGGAAGAGAGTTTTATATTTTTTAATGTAATAATTTTCAAATACTAATCTATACTTCAAATACTAATCTAGTATATATAATATATATATATATATTATATATATATATATATATATAAGATTCAAATAAAAGAGGGAAACGACTAATTGCATAGCATAAATGGCAGAGGTGGATTGCGACACATCTTTCCCGGTTAGAAGCGTGCTTTTAAGCCCGGGCAACACTCCCGGAACCAATGCCATGCAGTGGCCTATCTTCCGGATATGTGTGAAGTCCAAATATGTGTGAAATCCAAGATATGTGTGAAAAAAAAAATGCGAAGCAAACCATCTAGAAGCGACCACAAGACCAGAAACTACCTCAAGACTAGAAGCGACCATTGCAAGACTTTAGAAGCGACCATTGCAAGAGAAAGGGACGGAATGTAATCCGTATGAAGTGCATGCTGACGCTTAAAGCAGAAATCTGTTATCAACGTGCACCAGGGTGCGCTGTACACACATGCGCAATGATCCCACTAAGAACTTAAAGTGTTACTGCAAACATCCGCTATATCTCTAAAGTATGCATTTTTTTCATTTTCTGTATTGAAAATTGAATTATAATAGTATTTCAGGAAGCTTTCGGGATAATTTCTTTTTATTGCTTCTTCCATGATATTTCTGTTATGTATGATACTATCAGTCTTGAAAGTATTAATACGTTGATTTCTCTTGAGGTGATTGATGACAACATTTCTAAATATGTTTTTAGTTAAGTGGGATTTCCAGTCAATAATGTGGTTAATTTTAATATTGAAGTTGTTTCTTTTGTCAAATAAAACAGTATATGTGCCATATTTACTATCTTGCTTTAGTGTGATATCTAAAAAATCAACACTGTTTTCTTCCGTTCCTTTATTTTCAATCAATTCCAGTTCTTTGGGATAAAAACTAAAACCAAACGGAGGCATATTCGTATATTGTCCAAAAAGGACATCGTCAACGTAACGAAAGTATGGTAATTCATGTAAGATGTGAGTGCCCTCTTCAAATTTATTCAAATAAAGGTCGACAAACAGGGAGGAACAGCCCCCTCCCATGGGGATACCTTTTATTTGTTGAAAATAGTTTGTTCCATCAAATAAAATATTCTCAAACAGCACGATGCGCAACAAGTCTTGATATTTTCCGATAGTAATGACCTCCTTTAAGTCATATATTGCATATATCTCCTTCAATATCTCATATAAATTTTCTAGATTTATATTGTTGAATAAATCTCGGAAATCAAAACTTTTAAAACGTAAGTCCTTATTATAAAATTGTAGTCTGTTGATTACATCGTAACTATTATTTATCATTACTGTGTCATGTTTTATGAGTTGTGTCATTACACTTTTGAGAAGTGTTAAAAGTTTTGCATTGGCTATTGTTAAGTAGGTTCCACATCCCACTGTAACAGGACGGAACTTGACAGGATTTTGTGAAGCTTCGGTATAAGTACAAGATAAGGAAAATTAACTGTTTTTAGATCAATATCAATTCGTTTATACAAAGCTTTTATTTTATTTTCTAAACTTTTTCCTGTTTGATGTAACTGGGTATACATTTGGGTGTCTTGATAACTGTTACTTAAAGTATCGACGTAATATTTACGGCAGGTAAATGAGTAATTAGAGACGACTTTATCCGTGTATGTTATAGCATATTTATCTTCACACTTTTTAACTGCAGTTTTTATAGATGGATAATATGTTTTTTTACGTAATTGTTTATAGTGCAGATTGAACTTTTTGGTCAGGTGATATTTCCATTCCGTAAATGCTTGTATAGGCAGACTGTATTTGACGGCTAGTTTGTATGTAAACTTCTTCAGATCTTGTTCAAAGTCGTTTTCAATATTGTTATATTCCTGTATTCTGAATTTAGTACCAAGTTGAAGCATGTACTTTAATTGTGGATTATCTACAATATTGAGGTCTCCTGTGATAATATGTCCATGATGAGAATTGAGAAATGGGCTATTTTGGCACTCACATACATTACTTTTGAATTCATTGATGTTTTTACTTATACGGTTATAATTAAAGATTTTTCTTCCATTGGTTTGTACAAATTTATAAATCAATTTAACATCCATATTAGGTATTGGCATGAGATGTGCTAAGTCCCTGATATAGGATTTGATTGGCAACTCGTCAAAATTTTTGTTTTTAAAGGTAGTTATAAATAGTTCTGATGTAATTTTCTCCTTGGTAGGTGAATTTAATTCCATTTTCAACAAACTGGCCTTTAGTTTCAGTGAATCCAACATTATTGCAAAATTCGTACATGCAATTTCTTTATTTTTCATTGGTTTCTTTTCGAATTGATACTCTTGTAAATAATACCAGATGCGTTTAACATAACGTTTTTTGATACCGAATATTAGATTTTTAATCCATCCAGGTTTAATTACTATGTGTGTTCTCACTTTATTTATGAACTGTTCGATCCTTTCGAGAGTTGCTTTATAACTCATATATTTCTTATTGCCTCCTCTTTGCCATCGTTTTTTTAAAAAACAAGGGATATCTTGCAATACCGGCATTCGTTTTTCATTATTGCAAGATTCGAAATTATAATTATCACGAAATATGATTGTATTTAGTCCATAAGGGTAAGCAGTTCCATATACTTGTCCTATACATGTACTTTAACTTTTACTAATAACGTATTTCATATATGGAATGATATTTATATAAAATCCATAAAAATGATATAATGTATAAAAAAATGTTACAATGTCCAGCTAATGTTCAGAAGGGCTAATCTTAAATACTTCAAGTGGAATCATATAAAGTTTTGCTTTGTCATATTCACTGCTTTCATTTTTACTTTGATGATGATACTCCGTGTAGATCTCTACGTATTATTATGGACATATGAATTACCTCTACTCCTCAACAACAGTTATAAACTGTTGAAATGAAATATGAAATGAATACAACTATATATTTTAGCGACTGGCAAAAATACAGTCATATTGTATTTGCCCGGTGATACAACAATTACAGGGTAGTTGTATAATCGATAACCATTTACCCTTGTATCTTCCTTTGACATGTCCAATATAAAGAAGTATTTCTCGCCTATACAACATGATGCTGCCAACCTTGTCGCAAATATAAAAAATGTCTGTAATGTTTCTAGATGTTCTACTGACTCGATCCATAAACATACTGGATCTCCGTTTTTTAATTGTACATATAGTCATTATTTTAATAATATACGTGCCTTCAAGTTCCAAAGACGTAAATCCCATCGATGTAAACTCTGCCCAGTGGCAGACCCTCTTCAAATATCTACTAACAACCCCAGTTATGGAATATTTTGCAAGACTTTTAATGTCATCTATTGTATTACATGCCTAACATGCCAAGTTAAATATATCGGCCAAACCAAAAATCGCCTGCACTTACGCATTAACTTACATCGCAGTCAAGTTGGTAAATCACTTAAAACGGATGCACATATAACTAATTTGGAACTTCGTCATTTTGGATACCATGATTTCTCAAAAATAACTGTTACTATCATCGATGTTGTACCCAAACTGCAAGAAAGATTGTGGAGGGAAAATACCCATATCCACCAATATGGAACTGCTTACCCTTATGGACTAAATACAATCATATTTCGTGATAATTATAATTTCGAATCTTGCAATAATGAAAAACGAATGCCGGTATTGCAAGATATCCCTTGTTTTTTTAAAAAAACGATGGCAAAGAGGAGGCAATAAGAAATATATGAGTTATAAAGCAACTCTCGAAAGGATTGAACAGTTCATAAATAAAGTGGGAACACACATAGTAATTAAACCTGGATGGATTAAAAATCTAATATTCGGTATCAAAAAACGTTATGTTAAACGCATCTGGTATTATTTACAAGAGTATCAATTCGAAAAGAAACCAATGAAAAATAAAGAAATTGCATGTACGAATTTTGCAATAATGTTGGATTCACTGAAACTAAAGGCCAGTTTGTTGAAAATGGAATTAAATTCACCTACCAAGGAGAAAATTACATCAGAACTATTTATAACTACCTTTAAAAACAAAAATTTTGACGAGTTGCCAATCAAATCCTATATCAGGGACTTAGCACATCTCATGCCAATACCTAATATGGATGTTAAATTGATTTATAAATTTGTACAAACCAATGGAAGAAAAATCTTTAATTATAACCGTATAAGTAAAAACATCAATGAATTCAAAAGTAATGTATGTGAGTGCCAAAATAGCCCATTTCTCAATTCTCATCATGGACATATTATCACAGGAGACCTCAATATTGTAGATAATCCACAATTAAAGTACATGCTTCAACTCGGTACTAAATTCAGAATACAGGAATATAACAATATTGAAAACGACTTTGAACAAGATCTGAAGAAGTTTACATACAAACTAGCCGTCAAATACAGTCTGCCTATACAAGCATTTACGGAATGGAAATATCACCTGACCAAAAAGTTCAATCTGCACTATAAACAATTACGTAAAAAAACATATTATCCATCTATAAAAACTGCAGTTAAAAAGTGTGAAGATAAATATGCTATAACATACACGGATAAAGTCGTCTCTAATTACTCATTTACCTGCCGTAAATATTACGTCGATACTTTAAGTAACAGTTATCAAGACACCCAAATGTATACCCAGTTACATCAAACAGGAAAAAGTTTAGAAAATAAAATAAAAGCTTTGTATAAACGAATTGATATTGATCTAAAAACAGTTAATTTTCCTTATCTTGTACTTATACCGAAGCTTCACAAAAATCCTGTCAAGTTTCGTCCTGTTACAGTGGGATGTGGATCCTACTTAACAATAGCCAATGCAAAACTTTTAACACTTCTCAAAAGTGTAATGACACAACTCAAAAAACATGGCACAGTAATGATAAATAATAGTTACGATGTAATCAACAGACTACAATTTTATAATAAGGACTTACGTTTTAAAAGTTTTGATTTCCGAGATTTATTCAACAATATAAATCTAGAAAATTTATATGAGATATTGAAGGAGATATATGCAATATATGATTTAAAGGAGGTCATTACTATCGGAAAATATCAAGACTTGTTGCGCATCGTGCTGTTTGAGAATATTTTATTTGATGGAACAAACTATTTTCAACAAATAAAAGGTATCCCCATGGGAGGGGGCTGTTCCTCCCTGCTTGCCGACCTTTATTTGAATAAATTTGAAGAGGGCACTCACATCTTACATGAATTACCATACTTTCGTTACGTTGACGATGTCCTTTTTGGACAATATACGAATATGCCACCGTTTGGTTTTAGTTTTTATCCTAAAGAACTGGAATTGATTGTAAATAAAGGAACGGAAGAAAACAGTGTTGATTTTTTAGATATCACACTAAAGCAAGATAGTAAATATGGCACATATACTGTTTTATTTGACAAAAGAAACAACTTCAATATTAAAATGAACCACATTATTGACTGGAAATCCAACTTAACTAAAAACATATTTAGAAATGTTGTCATCAATCACCTCAAGAGAAATCAACGTATTAATACTTTCAAGACTGATAGTATCATACATAACAGAAATATCATGGAAGAAGCAATAAAAAGAAATTATCCCGAAGGCTTCCTGAAATACTATTATAATTCAATTTTCAATACAGAAAAGGAAAAAAATGCATACTTTAGAGATATAGCGGATGTTTGCAGTAACACTTTAAGTTCTTAGTGGGACCATTGCACATGTGTGTACAGCGTACCCTGGTGCACGTTGATAACAGATTTCTGCTTTAAGCGTCAGCATGCACTTCATACGGATTACATTCCATCCCTTTCTCTTGCAATGATCGCTTCTAAAGTCTTGCAATGGTCGCTTCTAGTCTTGAGGTAGTTTCTGGTCTTGTGGTCGCTTTTGACACGATAATCTAAGACAGAATTTAGTAACGCCATAGATTTTATATATAGATACTATGTAGAATTGTTGTAATTTTCTTGATTTGAATTCGAATTATTCGAGTTTTAAAATTTTCCGTGTCTTTAGAAGAAACAGTGTAATTCTTGAAATTATAATGATCGTATATTAATGATGTAAAATGACATTTTGAATTAAGCTATGCATGTAAAGATTTTCAAAATAGCATATATTAACCCAGATCAGCTAAGTTATTCTAACTAAAATGGGAAAACTCACCTATTGCCAACTTTAAAATATACCCTTTTGAGAAATTTTGCAAGTTTATAAAAAATAATTGAAAAAAAAAAGCTAAACATTTTTTTGTTTTTGTAATCTGATGCTAATTGCGATAGAAAGAGACTTAAACAATGTTGAATATGAATATATATAAGGATGTCGAGTGGGGATAACAATGTAATTACAGTGCAATGTATATACTTCCTTCACTGCAAATCCAATAGAAATTCCCATACACACCTGAAAATCTGGAGTCTAAAATAAGAATATTGAACGTTTAACATTTTTCATTATCTCCGCTTTGAGTTCTCTTCTTTGTCTTCCACAGACTGGGAATTTAAACAATAAGATTTAAGCTTAAAAGAGTTCCCTAAGGAATAGAAAAGAAACGGCAGGAGGAAAGAGGTTTTTTCCTTGATTATTGTAAGAGATATGTCTGAAGAGTGTTTTGTAACTACTTGAGTCAAACTATACTTCCATCTTATTACTATACTTCCATCCATAAGATTTATTGTTGAGTTATTTCTCAATAATTCCGTGGAGGATGCGATTAAAAAACCAGCGTTATCCCGGACACTTAGAAATATTATGTTTGAAAATTAGAAAATATTAGTTTAATACTACTGTTACGTATCAATCGATTTTTGCAAATAATGTACATATTTTCTGAACAATTCGTTCAAACTAATGTTTTTAAACTTTTTAGTTTAACTATATACATAGTATAATATATAGGGGAAATGTGACGGGTTCTAAAATTCAAATTCGAATTCGCGTTTCAGACAGAAGAGCACTTTTCAAGCGTACCTGAACACGAATCGATTGTTTTGGAGAGGTGTATGTAAGCGCACAGTGTGTGTAAGCGTGCGTGTGTGTGTGTGTGTGTGTGTGTGTGTGTGTGTGTGTGTGTGTGTGTGTGAGTGTGTGAAACCGCAATTACAATATCTCATGAACGAATGGAGCGTTTCGAATAAAAATTATAATCTGTGAATACTGGAAGTTTACTGATTTTAAACGTAATCGAATGTTTGAAAGACCACCAAATTTTTGAATGAAATTTTGAAAAAATCATTAAAAACTCAAAGCCTACAATTATGTTAAGTGAATAATTAATTCTTATACAATTTTTCATTAGAAAATGATTGACATAAATTTTAGAAGGCAAATATGAACTGTTCTCTACATATTGCCCTTTTCTCAAATAAATTTGTAAAACAAGAAAGATCAATCATGCATAAAGCATTGATTATGAAGCATTTTCCAACTTCAATGCAATTTCATTTAAACATCTCTGAAATGGGATACATTCCTCGGTAATATTTTAAAAATTATCACAATACTACATTAATTTATTATATTTGAAAACTTAAACCTTCATCGAAAAAAATGAACTTCATTCAAATGACGTCAATTAAATATAAATCGCCTGGTTCCTCGGTAATATTTTTAACATTATCATAATACTACAATAATTTATTATATTTGAAAACTTCATCAAAAACAACTGAAATTTATTCAAATGACTCCATCGAAATGTAACACGCCTGGCTCTCTTTATAAAAGCAGCATTTCATTCATAACATTTTCCCATTCATTTCATTCATCACAATACTATAATAATTTATTTTATTTAAAAATTTAAGACCATGGAGGAACAAGCAATTAAACTCTATGCTTAAAACTTCATCGAAAAAAATCGTCTTCTTTCTGTAAAATCAATGAATATTTCATTCATATCAGCTATGCAGACTCCATGAGCTAAATAATTTTGCGTTAAAGAAATACAGCAATTCTCATACAACTCATTCTACATATTTTGCTGTTTACATTTTACATAAGTGAAAAGTAGGCTTCGTTGTAGAAATAATCAAATTTGGATGATCATTTAAACTCAAGTATATTGTCATTGAGTTGTTTCAGTATGTAAATGCACAGAATTTAAGCAAAAATAAAGCGGTTTTAAGACAGATACAACACTCAATATGAATTGAAAAGAACTTTAAAAATCACGATTTTGAGACAAGATGGATGCCATATTTCATTTTGAAGTGGGTCATGTGATCTCTTCATATATTGGTCACGTGATCACTTCATAAAAAAGGTGTAATTATTATTTTGATTTTTGTTTAAAAAACTACTAAATATATTTTGCTGAATTTTTTTTTGTATTTTATGGGATAATTTGAATATTGCCTAAAATTTTCGAAGCAATTTGTGAATTTTAAATCCGCTTAAAAAGTGTTTGAAAAATTAGGTCCCATAGGGTTCAATGTATTTCATTTTTTCAACCCGGGTTCAATCCAAAACTAATTGGGTGATTTTATTCATTTATATTCCCATAGGTCCTACAGACCGTCTAAACAACATACTAAAATTTAATTTTGATTAAGTCATTTTTACGACAGTTATCGTGCTAACGAACAGACAGACAGACAGACAGAATGAGCAAAGTCATGAACACTTTTCAACTTTGTTGTAAAGTGTTAAAAATCACATAATATTAAAAATAGTATTAACTATTCTGGAATATGGTCACTTTTTATATGTAATATTATGAGATAGTTTTGTTAACATCATTTTCGTGGATCTAGTTCGTTCCACTCACTAGAAAATATAATTCGCGCAATAGTTCTGTATTTTGACTTCTAACAATTCGCTAACAGTCCTTATATCAAAGAATGTCATTAAGATTAGCAGTTGCACGACGGTGTGCCTTGAGAAGGAGGGGATTATATTTGAACGACGAGAAGAAGTTGCATTCTTGTCCCAGTAGCTCAATTCATAGAGTATCGGCTGGCCAACCAGAAAATTAGCAGTTTGATCGCTGGCGGGTGATAGTGGAACCTTTCCAATTTGTTAAGTCTCATATTATTAGACACATCAGAAAATTTTTAAGATTTGCCCAATTTCAAACAACCTAGCTTCCTCTCTCGTATACGTTAGAGTGCTTCTCTGAAACCGCGGCTCGGTAAATTATTTTATTTATAAGACGAGGGTCCGGCAAATTACTTTATAAGACGAGTGCCCGCTAAATTATTTTTTTATATGACGAGGGTCCGGAAATTATTTTCTTTATAAGACGAGGGTCTAGTAAATTATTTTCTTTGTAAGACGAGGGCCCTGTAAGTTATTTTCTTTTTAGGACAAGGACCCGGTAAATTATTTTCTTTATAAGACGAGGATCTGATAATTATGTTTTTTATAAGACGAGGGCCCGGAAATTATTTTCTTTATAAGACGAGGGCCCTGTAAGTTATTTTCTTTTCAAGACAAGGACCCGGTAAATTATTTTCTTTATAAGACGAGGGTCTGGTAAATTATTTTCTTGAGAAGGAGACGAGGTCCCGGGAATTATTTTCTTTATAAGATGAGGGCCCTTTAAGTTAATTTTTTTTAAGACGATGGCCCGGTAAATTATTTTTTTATAAGATGAGGGCCCTGTAAGTTATTTTCTTTTTAAGACGAGGACCCTGTAAATTATTTTCTTCATAAGACGAGGGTCCGGCAAATTATTTTCTTTATAAAGTGCGGGCCCGGAAATTATTTTCTTTATAAAACGAGAATCCGGTAAATTCTTTTCTTTATAAGACGCGGGCCCGGTAAATTATTTTTTTATAAGACGAGTGCCCGGTAATTAATGTTTTTATAAAACAAGGGTCCTGTAAGTTATTTTCTTTTTAAGACGAGGACCCGGTAAATTATTTTTTTTTATAAGACGAGGATCCGGTAAATTATCTTTTTTATAACACGAGGGTCCGGTCCTAACAAATTTACTCGTAAATATCTTCAATTACTTTAGTTCTTACATTAAATACGTATTACTAATTAATCACGGCATAATCATAAAGCGCATTAGTCCATTTGCAGAGTTCACTTCGAAGACAAGCGCTTGCAATTTCGTCCTAGTAACTCAACGGTAGAGCATCGGCTAGTCATTAAGGAGATCTAAGGTTCGATTCCCGGTTGGGGCAGCCGGACTTTTTACAATGGCGCCCGAACAAATCAACCCTGTACGTTAGTGCAAAGATGTCGGAGGTCTGAATCTGACCCTAATACTACTAGTACGGATTCAGTGGACTCTAGGATGTGGAGCGCCGTTTACAAATTAGGAGGATGACAATCACGTAGGATACTAACATGAGTAAAAATAGTAGTATTGGGAGGCTAACCTGAGGTAAAATGTAGCAGGAGGTGGTCTGCCAGATTGTCAGTTGCACGCCAATCTGACACTAGAAGATGCAGAATGCAGAGCCCACTTTAAAGATAGATCTTGCAATTTTGTACTAGTAACTCAGCAGTAGAGCGTCGGCTGGCCAGTTCGGAGATCCAGGGTTCGATTCCCGTTTGGGGCAGCAAGGTTCTTTACACATTTATATATACTGTGTGGCATGCTGACCAATATAAAATGACATTTAAATAAGTTATCAATCACTGGACTCATGAAATCGTGTAGCCTATTGCAATTTCCTCAGGTCAACATCATTCAATTAATGTGTGCCTATTTTCATTGACATATCCCATTGTTATCACCAAAAATGTATAATATTATTCAGTATAAAATGGATAATTGTATTATTAAATTAATTTTACTGATGTTGGTTTGAAAAAAAAAATATTGAGACAGAAAAATATTTATCCATCATAATGTCATTCACCATAGAAGTCAGCTGAAACAGACTGTTATTCCTATTAATATTTAAATGAAGCTTGGTCATTGACATTTGCTACGCATATGTAATTTAATTTTTCCGGTTCTAAGATGTTCGTCACATTCACGAATATTATTTTCCTTAGAATATTTCCACTATCAAATGTTTATTCATAAAATCGCTTAAATTACTAAAACGACAAATTTCATAAGAATCTCTCCCGGCTCGGTTTTATTGATGCCAGGGCCCGGTATGGGGCCGCGGTCCGTTATTTGAGAAACACTGCGTTTAGAGTGTGAAATATATGTTAGATAAATTCTCAGCATTACAATCTGAAACACGATTGCAATTTGTCACGCATTCTCTAAAATCCCTGAGCAAACTGTTGGGGATTATTTCTAATGAACCGAATTAGTCTGTGTCATGTAAGTTAACGCATGAACTACGCAAGGTTTATGTATGCGTTTCGCTTACTAACTCTAACCTATTTGAGTATAATGAAGAGTTTGGGTTCAGCTGAGCTTGTTTCAACATTTATGGATATTTATAACAGATACTGTTTAATCTTAATACGTAACTATTATATCTATAGAACTGATCCTACATTTTAGATCAAATACGAATTATGAACGAATTGTGAAATAAAATTTATATTACTTTCTCTTTGTAAATAATAGATATTGATGATACAGTATTATAGTATTTAGGCCTGTAAAAGAAAGGGATATAACACTCTTAATAATTAAGTTGCAACTTTTTACAACCTTTTATTTAACTTGATCTGGTGTTTGTTTGTCAGTGTGATTCAAATCTTAATCAATCAGATTCCAGGCTTTAACCAATCAGATTCCAGGCTTTTAACCAATCAGATTCCAGCCATCACAGTAACATGAAATTTCGTATGTCATTGTCTTTTGTAGTACATTTCAATCCGTTTGATTTTGAACCTAATCGGGCTAGCCCGTCATGGGCCCGCTATAGGAATGTTCTCATTTTGTGGAAATAACTCGAGAACCAGATCAGCTAGAAAGTTCACATATAGCATGACGTTGTCGTTATTGGTACATTTTAATTCTGTGAATTTTTAACTTTATACCCCATCCTGGGCTCACCATAGCAATGCCCTCGAGTTTTCTTTTTTTGTAAAAAAAAAAAAATCGAAAATCGGTGCAGCTAGAAAGTTCAAATTTAGTATGCCGTTGTCTTTTGCGGTATATTATAATTCTTTAAAATTTGAACCTTATCTCATCCTTGGGCCGCTTTAAAAATGTACTCGTTTTTGGGGAATAACTTGAAAACCGAAGAAACTGAAAAATCCAAAATTAGTACCTCGTTATCTTTTGTGGTATACTTTAATTTTTTGCATTTTGAACTTTATCGGCCTAGCCCGTCTTGGGCCCGCTATAAGAATATATTCGTGTTTTAAATAACTCGATAATCGAAGTAGTTGGAAGGTCCGAATTTACATTTTTATTAATACATTCATTTTACATACAAACGGTTAAAGGGGACTTTAAAAACCATCGTTTTAGCTTTCACTATTTTCTAATAAATCGTATTTAATTTAACAATGCATGGTGCTCAGCATTGAAAATATTCATCTTAATAGAAAATTGACTCATTTTAGTTCTGTTCCGTCGTCGGTACTATAATATGTAAAGTTTCAGCATTTTTAGGCAACTATGGGTCTTCTAGAGAGACTGGAGATACTTTTCGCCCTTTCATTTCGTCCTTTCCTGTGAAGAAATAAAAAATCTTGAGCTGTTAGTTTTTGTAGCATGATCGACAGTTACTATATAATTAATTATTCGACCTGCTAAGTAGCACGGGGATTCTCGAGAGTCTGGAAAGCCTTTTCGAGAACTCTCATCTCTTCTCCACGCGGAGGGAGGGAGGGGGGGGGGGGGCTAAATCCATTTTTTTTTAGGTTCTGTCCTGTGGTCTATACTATAAGTGTCAATATATTTGGCCTTTTAGGTCACATGGGGGTCTAGAGGATCTGGAAAGTCACAGATATGTTAGATAATAACTATATAGATTTAAACTGTTGTCAATACTCAAACATTTGAAATTACTTAAATATTTGTCACTGTCACTTAAATCAGTGAGTGTCACATAATACGGACTACGTAAAATGCATGCAAGCTCTTCGCTTTCTAATTATAATTCTGACGTATATCAGTATAACGAAAATTTTAGAACTGTTTGATCACTGCGTCTGTTTGATCACAGGGATTATTAAATAACGTTTATGCATTGCGATGTTATCTCGAAGCTCAATAATTATAATTCAAAGACCAAGCGAGCATTTCAGACCTCTCTTGATTTATAAAAGGAATGAGAATGCATATTTGCATTTACGTAGATAGAAGTAGGAAATGATATGTTTAGTTGATATGTTGGTTCCACCTAGCGGGTTTACAAAATAAATCGACCTTCATTATTCGGATCTAAGATATTTATATTTGAATAAAGAAATTCGGGTCCGAATTTCAAATATTAAAATAAAGCGTAACAATTATCTGAATGAAATCAAAATTAAATGCTCTTTTGCTATCAGATTTTTTTAATTAGCCGGATTAATAACTGCAATTACTTAAATGGCAAATTACTGAAAGGCCTAAAATATTTATTTAGAACGTCCATTTTGTAGAAATAAATTATTAGCCCAGTGCAAAATAGAACTGAAACAATAAAAAATATTCCTAAGTATTCAGAATAATGTCACCTTTTCAGTTTATTTTTATCTATGTATATTCTGTACTCTACCCTACTATGAAAAAACTATGAAAAAAATACTGGTTAATTATACTCTTAATTAGGGAACTCTTGTCTTAAAAATAATTAGAAATACATATACTAAATACTACGCCTTTCTATTGTGTCAACAAATAGTAGCAGCTACTACACTAGCGAAAATCTACATATAATTCTATGTAATAAAGTATTATGGCATTTTCAAACGTTTCATACATAGGAATTTATCTCCTCCTTTTCAACTCCATGCCTTAGCGGCGGTATGTCAGTAGGCTTACATCCAGATGAAGGTGGAGTGGAGGTTGGGGGGAACTCTCCCCGGAGGGATTTTATGCTAACCTAATTTCTATTTGTTTGACATCGTTTAGATATACTTAAATAGGGCAAATAGAAAACTTGCCCCCCCCCCCTAAAGTTTCATTCGCCACCTCCCTCCCCCATCTTGAAATAATCACTGCCTTGCCTCAATGATGACCATAATGAGCATTCTTGTCTAAGCGATAAACGGGAATGGTTTCTGTTGTATCAGGCCCTAAATTAAGTGAAAACAAAAAAATCTGATGTAGGCAGCATATGATTTGAATTATACAATGCAATCAATTTATTTCTTTCACAGTGAAACAAGAAATATTAATCATGCATAAAGCATTCATTATGAAACACTTTCAAACTGAAATTCAAATTTATTTACATTTTATTTAAAATCATTCAACTTTCAAATTATCCGTGTTTATTTAAAACGAAGACAGTAATGACACTAAACCAATCCTTTTATATCACCAAACACTTATTTAAGCATTTCTAAAATGTGATGCATTCAGCGTTGACATTTATAAAATTATCATAATGCTGCAGTAATTTAATGCACTTGAAAACTTTAAACTTCATCGGAAAAGACAATGCTAGCTGCACAAAATGAATTTATGCAAATGGATATTATACAAATGACGTAATCGAAAGTATAATTAGCGAAGTGTTTGCGATGCTTTTGTAATTAACATTACGTCACAATTATAATATTCCATTATTATAGAAGCGACATCGTTTGCTTATCTCATGTTAAATTAGTTCTTCGAAATTGTTGTAACTATGACAAGCAATTTTATTTTATAAATCGTCTGCCTCGATGTAAAATCAATGAATATTTCATTCTTATCACTTATATTACAGATTCCGGAGCTAAATAATCTGGCGTGAAAAACATTCAGTAATACTTATACAACTCACCTTACATTAACTTGATTCGTTTACATTCTGCATGCTATAGTTAAACGTTAAAATTAGGCTTCGGTGTAGGAATAAAGAAGGTTTAGTGATTATTAAAAGTAAAAAATATTGTAATTGCTTTGGTACAAAATTTAGATATACAGATAATACGTTAAAATAAAGCGTTTTTAGGACGGATGCAACACAATATAAATTTGAACGATATAAATTTTTGTTCGATTTGTTCAATATAACTTTGAACGATATTTAAAAATCTACGGTATATACAGCGGGAAAAAGGGGAGCCATATTTTATTTTGCAATGAGTCTTTTGATCTCTTCTTATATTGGTTCATAATAATATGGTTGTAAATATTATTTCAATTTTTATTTAAAAAATCTGATGTGGGCAACACATGACTTTCCTTATATAATGTAATGAATTTACTACTTTTACAGTAAAAAAATAGGTTTTTCTTATAGTAGATACTAATATTCTTTCCAAGATATTGAGTTTTCGACAATTAGTCGTCATTTTCATTGATTTAGCGTCATTTTTATCCATTTGGCGAGATTTTCGTTAATTTGGCAACATTTCAAAAAGTCGCCAAATTGGCGACATTCCGCCAAATTCGTCGCCAAAATTTCGCCAAGCGTTATGGACGAAGAAATATGTTATTCTTATAGCAGACAAATGATTATTGGCGTTCAAATACAAACGTATTACTTAAAGCATCTTTTTTCATGAATGGAATGAGCTAGATCCACGAGAATGATGTCACTAAATTTATCGTATGGTATTACATTTGAAAGGTGAACATGTTTCTCAATAGGAAATATTTTTTTTTTCATTTTATATGACTTTTTGATAATTTTTTTAAAAAATATGCAATATCTCGAGAACGGTTCATGTTAGCGTACTAAAATTTATGCCAATCGTTTTCTAATGAAAAATTACATAAGAAATGTCTATTTGCGTAACTTTATTAGCGGTTTTGATTTTTTGACGATTTTTTCAAAATTTCATTCCAAAATTTAGGGAGGTTCTGAACATTCGATTGCGTATAAAAACAATAGGCTTCCAGTGTTTATGAATTGTGATTTTTGTACCAAATTTGGTTCGAATCGGTCCATTCGCTCGTCAGTTATCGTCTCCACAGGCTCACTGACACACACACACATACTTTCACACACACACACACACACAGACATCACTCCAAAAATATTTGATTCGTGATCAGGGATGCTTGAAACGTGCTCTCCCGTCGAAAACTCGAATTCGAATTTTCGACCCCGTCACAATACTTTCCTTATACATTATGTATATAAGCAAAGTAAAAACTACCCAACATATTTCGCTGAATTTTTTTTTGCACATTTTATGTGATAATTTGAATATTTCCTGAAGTTTTCGAAGCAATTTCTGAGTTTTAACTCAGTTTAAAAAATGTTTCAAAAATTAAGTCGCATAGGGTACAATATATTTCATTTTTGCAACCCAGGTTAAGTCCGAAACTAATTGGGGGATATTATTCATTTTCATTCCCAAACATCCCACAAGTCGTCTCAACCAGTGCTGGATTACCCAATAGTCACACTAAGCACGTGCTTAGGGCACCAGCAAATTAGGGGTACCCTTAAAAATCTAAAATGTGTTAATTTGTATATTTTTGCTTAAAGCTTACCTAATAATAGAGGGCAGTGAATTTTCTGCAGCCGCGTAAACTTTTGGGGCCCGAGCGACCTTTAAAATGTTTCTGCCTTCCAGGGTTATATAGTGGTTGCCTCCTTCAATGGTGACTTTATTACACCTCATCAATATTAATATAATCAATTGGTCAGTGTTACAGTAAGTAGTAAAATTATCCGCATGAAAATGCTTGTTGGGAGGGAGGAAGCTCTGTGCGAAATTTCTGAAGTCCGTTTAACGCCAGGGTTGCATTTTTCCATTACAATTTCATTATAGATCTTTAAAATTAAAATATAGCTAATTATGCTGCACTTGGAGCCCAAACCACAGAAACCCGTAGGTAATACGAATCTGTTAGGGTCATTATCCATTAGGCGCATATGATCCTTCGCCTGGAGGCCCCTAAATGACTTAGATCCCCAAGAGATGTAACTGAAAGATGTCAGTTTCAAAAAGTGAAATGATATTATCAAAACTCAAACAAATAAAAGAAATGAGCTAAGAACACGTGCATTACAAAACCGCTTAAATCTCTGATATCCACTGAAAGTGAACTACTGAAAATTATTTTGATCAGTTCATAGGAGAATTTTATTACAGAGAGATTTTTAAATAATTGTCTCTTTAAATTTAATTATGTTATTATTATTAATTTTTTTTGCAATTTTGTTACTTTCAAAGAAACCGCAGGAAATGCATTAAAAATAATGAGTGTTATTTATTTATTTATTAAATTTTGTTGAGAATATCATTCCTTAAAATATTTTTGGTGGCCTGTGAATCTGTTAATTTAAATTGTTGAAATATTCCTTTATCTCCCTCTATATAAAAAAAGCTAGATGCAACAGATGACCAAATCCGTTTAATATAGAGAGATTTTTAAGGCTGTAAAGGACTTATGGCATCAAATGATTTGCAGTTTGGCATGACGATTTAGAATATATTTCCATGTGACGCCTCCTATTTTGGTTACAATCGGGTGAACACTTTCATTTGTTATACAATTTTAAAGCGAAAATATTTTTAAGCTACTTTTGTAGGAAAATTTTAATTTCTTTGTTGTATTTTCAAAATCTCATCTTTCACCGTTGAAAAGGCTGTTGCCATCTCAAAAGACGTAATATTCAGTTGGTTTAACTTTCTTTGTCAAAAAGCTGTTGCCAATCCAAAAACTTATTTTCAATAAATATGAAAGTGGGGAGTGTGTATAATTTTAATTACATGATTTGATTCCGAATCACTATTTCAGTAAGTAAAAAAGTGATCAGGAAAAATTTCAAAACTTGAAATAATATTTCGATGTGGATTATGTATCGACATTAATTCTGCAATATCAGGTTCAAATTTTCCTTTTATTTTAAGACCGAAAGGTCATTGTTTATAATTTTAGCTCCAATCATCTGGACAGCAATTTGTTAAGCCTTAAATAGATAACTATTATTCACAGACTATGATTTTGCTAAAAATATAAAATCAAATATTTATGCGAATCGTTAATATGTACCGATAATATTTTATTAGTATATTCTATATAAAAATTTTTTTTTTTTGCTTGATCAACACAGATATTTGTGATCCCGTAACTTCAAGAACTCTGTACCAAATAAAGAGTACAGTTACTTAAAATAAGCAGAAAAATCGTACTCGGTACCAATCAGTAGAGTAGTATGATATTTTTGACTAGGGAGGCTGAGCCATTGACGTTTAAACTTGGAAAAGGTTTTGTATAATAAGTGAAATTTATATTGGAATTCACACTTTGAATACGTTTTATTTCCTTGGTGGGTGATATGAAATAATTTAACATAATGCTAAGAGTGAATTAAATGCACGACATTTTATAATATATTGCCTATGTAAGATAAATGCATACAAAATATAACATTTTAAATGTATCCTTAATTCTAAATTAGTTGAACTTTTACAACCTATTTATTAAATATAAAGTCATGGTCGCTCCCCCTCCTCGGAAAACGTTCTACAGGCGCCCATGTATTATAGAGTGCATTGAAAATTGGTCAGAAATCTGGAGCATAAGCTTAGTTGAAAATCAGTGCAGTTAACAATGCCCTTAAACAAAATTGCATATTAATTATTTACAAATGCTGTACTATGAAAACTTTAAAATATCTTATAATTACAATATGCTAAGAATTCGCTAGAAAATTATCAACCACCTTTTTTTTTATCTAACTAAAGTTCTAGTGTAACATGGAATTTTTAAAGGGAATTCAGATTTATTCTTTCTAAAACATCCAAATACGCAAACGGATGCTTCGCCATATTGATGCCGATATAAAGAGCTAAGTTTACTTTGTAAACTACTAAGTTTAATGGAAGTCATTCTTAGTATATTTCTTCGTTTTGATATTATTTAAAGTTAGGTAAATGCTAGATTATTCTTGAAAAAAGACTTAACTTTTTTAGTAGTACAAATAAATATACGTGAAAATAATGAATATTTTCTGCGAATATTAATTAATAGAATCACGTTTGACCCGAAATGGAGGATCCATTAGCCTTGCACTACTCACCCTCACATACCCATCATTGATGAAGCGTCACGTCCCATATCTAATCATTGATTGTTAATAAAGGATTGAAAATGAAGAAGTAGTAATAGCCATGCATTACTATAAGATAGCTTCCCATGTTAGTTAATCAACTAGGGAAGAGATTAACAAATGGATGGTCTTAATACCATGCTTCTCCTTATAGACGACGGAGGTTGGATGATTTCAGCTTCTAAAACATTAAAATATGCGTTTTAAAGTGAAAAATACTTTTAAACGTGCCACTTTCAGCAAATAAAAGGCAACTATTTTCTAAATAATACATATATATTTGCAAATATATATTTAAAAATTATAATAAATAAAAGTATGTTTAAATAATTTTTTTAAATAAATTTTAAATAAGAGAGGCTAAGATTCGCCACTGGTATCAATGAATAAAAACTTAAACAACGTAATTCAACATAAATAAATAAACTGTTTTGAGGATGCATTTGTCATAATGAGTTTAGAACTGAAACTCAGCGCAACACTCTTTTGCTTTTTGCTAATTTGTAACTAAATCATATTTTTCGGTATGTGAAGAACTTACTCAATTTGCAGCTGGTCTTTTGGAAAAGATGTTTCACACACACATATCACACACACATATCACCCGGCCGTCCAAATGGTTGCTCATGTCCTTTGGATGAGTCGGACGGTCTGGGTCTTCTACACACACATATCACAGTTACCTTACACCTTTCTGGTAGGTCGGACGGTCTGGGTGTCAACAACAACAACACACACATATCACCTGTGGATGCTTCCCCCACTGGGTTCCGGTCTAAATTGGGTGGCACTTCCCGGCCGTCCAAACGGTTACCTTACACCTTTCTGGTAGGTCGGACGGTCTGGGTCTCAGCAACAACACACACATATTAATCACGGGCCACTCAAACAGCTGCTGAAAACCCTCGGGCCAGTCGAGTTGTCTGGGACTTCAACACACTTCAATCAGAGGTATAAACAAAAGCACCGGATCCTTTTTAAGGTCCTTTCCTCAAAATCACTCCCTCCGAATATTTTAATGGACAATTCTGGAGCCCGTCGCATAGAATAATTTTGATAAATATATATATAGGGGCATAGGCGTTGCCAAGATCTATCTTCGTAAAGGGACATTCGACGATCAAATGAGTAGGTTAATTTGCTAATATAGACCTTGGGGAGGACTAATGACTTTTTTTACAGACAGAAGGAAAATTATCAGTGCCACCGCCTAGGGGGCATCAAAATTGTCTGTGCTTTGGGCTCTAAATAGTCTTTATCCGGCCCTGGTCTCAACATCATACTAAAATGCCATTTCGATAGTCACTTTTGCGGAAGTTATCGTGCAAACGGATAGACAGGCAGACGGAATTACCAAATTCATAAACACTTTCAAGTATGTCGGAAAGTGCATAAGTGCTCATAGAACTTTTTTCAGAGAGGAGAGGGGGGGGGGGGGCAAACATCTGACGTCAGTAAGGCAAACTCAAGTTAAGACGTACAACCTCGACTAGTTTAATGACCATCTATGTGACCTTGAACGTCGAGGGGGAAGTATGATTTTCCCCTATGGGCACCCATTTTAATATGTGAACTTATATAAAAAACATACCTTCTCTGAAGTGATATAGTAAATATATTTTAGTATAAGAAATCCTGTATATGTCGTAGAGGAATTCTACGAAAATTTGTTTTGCAGAGGAATCAATAATTCTTAGGAATCAAATTCTTAGAAATTTAAAAGAGGAATCGTGCTCGAAGTTAGAACAAGAAAATCATTTAAAGTTTGTCCATAAAAGCTTACTTGTGCTGCCATCTATTGCAGGAAATATTAAACAATCATTATCTTTATGACGGAGAAAACAATAATGTAATTGAGCAAATATGGATCCACCTAAATAACGTGAATATTAAAATTGGTAACATAATCAATACATTTGTTTTATGGTTTCAAAATGGAGCTTAGAGTTAAATTTGAAGAAGACACAGAAAAAAAATTAAACCGTCTCAATTCTATTTTAAAAATCTCAGATGTAAACGAAAGATTCTTTATATTATTCTCCAATTTTATTGATTTAATTACGAAAGCTCGCTGAGAGAAAACCTCCTCAAAGTTTTATGTCACCTCAAACAGTGTAGCACGATTGCTTTCGTTTTACGTTTGATATTTACATTCTACATTTGGCTTTTTTTTACATTCTACATTTATATTAGATTTACAATTTACTTTCTGCATTTAAGGGAATAAAGGTTGTGGTGTTGCAGTGTGCATTCTGTAATTTCCAATATATATAATTTCGAATCTCACAAAGTTAACATGATTAATCAATTGAGATTAAAGTAAAATCGTTGCTTTTCTAATTCATTTAATTTATCTACGGTTGACTTATGAGGCTGATTTTGTCAATCATCGCAGGAACAATAGCAATAGCAATAGCAATTAGCAACGTAAAATTCACAATCATGTGCAAATTCCTATATTACACTAAATGACATTGTTAATCAAAGCATTCTGTTAAAATATTTAATTTATTGCTCCTAAAGAGAAGTTTAAGAATCCCTTTTCCCGCTATACAAAATTATCTTCATGGGCAGATCTGAAGAATAAAACATCCTGGCCCATTTTGTAAGCAAATTTTTAGAACATATGAAATTGAATCAATAAATGCAAAATAAAAGTGTTAAAATTGTATGGGATCCGTACTACTTATATACTTAAATATTAGAAGATATAACCTGTATTAGTAGGTTACATGTATAAATTGAAAATTTCAATAAACCCTTAATCTTTAAACCTGAAGGCAGTAATGGATTCCAATATATGCCAAATTGAAGTGCTAAAATTATATGGGAAAATATACCCGTAATAATTATAATGTCGTAGATTAGAAGATATGTCCGTGTGTTACTAGAAGATTACCCGTATTACAATGTGAGTCTCAAAAATCTTTGCCAATAAAACATATGACGTAATAAATTGAAAATATCAATAATCTCGTAATATTTATTCTAGAAGGCCGTAATTGATTCCAATGTATGCCAATATAATATATCAAAACATGTGCCAATATACCTGTACTACTTATATTCTTGTAGATTAGAAGATATACCCGTGCATTTGTAGAAGATTACTCCTACAACGTACAATATATGAGTTTCAATTCATCAATTTTTGCCATAATAAAATAATGGCATAATAATTTGAAAATAGCAATAATCTCTGAATCAATAATCCTCGAAAATATCAATAATAATAATAATGTTTAAACCTGAAGACCGTAATTGATATTATCCAGTCAAAAAGGTATTGTCAATGAAATTTATTTTATACACGTAGCTTTATTATTCAAATCGGAAAGATTTAATAACAATCGTCTGTCGCATAAACACATTGGATTTAAATCCGTTGCTAAGTGACATAATATCCTTTGCTTCAAATAAATTGGTGGAAAAAATATCGTCTGAACAATGTTATCCCTAATGAAGGTTTGGCGATATTTTCGTCAATTTAGCGACGTTTTAAAAAATTGCCAAATTTATCGCCAAGTGGGACTGTAGAGCTGACAGTCCCACTTGACGGCAAATTGACGAAACACCATCACAATACTATCCCCTAACAAAACTCTAATAATTTCATTCATTTAGAGAAATTTTATCAATTTCAAGATATTTATTATGGATTTACAAACATTTTTATCAATTTGATGACATTTTAAAAATTCGCTAAATGTGTTACTAAGTATAGGACGGTTGGACTGACAGACAAATGCTACCGAAACATCATTTCAGTACCATCTTTAAAAAACACAAAATAAATTTCATTGATTTAGCGTCGTTTTTATCAATTTGGTAACATTTCCACCAATTTGGCAACGTTTAAGAAAAGTTGCCAAGTTAGCGATATTCAGCCAAATTCGTAGATCTGAATTTGCAAATCTGAAGAAAAAAACATCCTGATCCGGTTCGTATATACTAAATGAAAACAATAAAACTGTATTAAAAGATATACCCGTTCGACTCTTATTTTGTTTCAATAATCGGCTAAATGAGTTTATTGGTTAAACACAATATATGAGTTTATTGGCTAAACGCAATATATGAGTTTATTGGCTAAAAGCAATATATAAGTTTGAAAACTCTTTGCCAAAATAAATGAAAGTGATGTACACAGTCCGTAATTAGTAGAATTAAAAAAAAAGCAAACCGTTCATTTATAAAATATATTTTGATATCCATTCATTTATTATTCAAATCGAAAAAAATATTAATAAAAATGAACGAACACATTTAATTTTATTGCGTTGCTAAGAAACATGATATAAGATAGAATCTTCTTCATAAAATGTTAATAATTAAATAACCATTTCGATTTCTTAATACTTTACATTGTTGAGTAAAACCTTGTGAAAAAG
Organism: Amaurobius ferox; assembly: GCA_951213105.1. Lineage (NCBI taxonomy): Eukaryota > Metazoa > Arthropoda > Arachnida > Araneae > Amaurobiidae > Amaurobius > Amaurobius ferox. The sequence goes on along the minus strand of OX578138.1, from coordinate 23,784,466 downwards.
AAATCATGGTGATAGATTTTCCATTTAAATTCATGTTTGCAAACAAGTCATGTTTTCAATAAGTGACTAATGAACGCAAAAATCTTCCACAAAACTCAGGGATAGCTTTTTAATTCACTTCCACGTTTCAAACCAGCGATTTTCAACCTTTTTCGTTTGGAGGAACCAGGGAGTTAGAGAGAACTATTTTGAAAAATTTCGTTTTCCATTAATATCTCGACAATCCCTGGTCTTAGAAGCTCGAAACTTGGACTAAATTTAAATGGGGCTATTTCAAGGTTACCCACAAAATTTCATCAAATTCGGTTCAGCCGTTCTCCCGTGATGATGAGACAAACAGACAGACAGACAAATTTTCAATTTTATTTATATAGATAACACGGCTAATCGATTGATGCCTGTGATCGAGCCCCGCCAATATGGGTTAGATGTTGGCATTACAGTATTAAGTCAATATTGGCGTTACATTGAAAATATTTTCAACATTTAAAATATGTTGGCAACTAATACTAGTTAGATACTGTGTATGTATTGAAATGTCAATATTGGCTGCAAATATTGGAAGTTAAAATTGGAAGCCGAGTTTGGAAGCGATTAGACCCAATATTGTCAAAATGTCCACATTCAGTGCTTAGCGCGCGGGAATTGCACCCGGACGACCCGAATTCGATTCCCTCCTCTTTCCAAACTGTTGCGGTGTTCACGCCAAGTACGATCACGTTAAACATGTGGGTTTGCAAGTCCTTCCGAGAGGTTGATGGCAGGGGAAGGAGGGTACGGTTCCTGTGAATGCCTCTCCCATTGGGTTCCGGTCCAAACTGGGTGGCACTTTCTGGCCGTCCAAACAGATACAACACATCTTCGGGTAGGTCGGACGGTCTGGGTCGAAGAAGAAAAAATGTCCACATTTTCATATTGATCTAAGATTCGGTCTGCTAATATTGGACCAATATTATCTTGCTACTAGAGAATTAGAATAAAATTGAGAGTAAAATATTCCATATTGAAAATACAAAAAGAAAAAAAAATCGTTTTAATCGAAATTGAATACTAAAATAACTTCCAATATTTTGCTATTATTCTCATAGGAACCAAAGTTTTTAACCTCCAAATACAGTCGCGCCTCGGGCACACAAGATGTTTAAAACATACTGCCTTTGATATTCATTGCGTTCAGAATATTTCATGCAACAAATCACATTCTTTTCGGAGGCATCCCGCGTATATCGATTGAGATCGCGATATGAATTTTTATCGATTTATTCAGTTACATCTTTCAAGGGCTCTCTGACGTACCTGAATTAGGGAATCCCGCTGATTCGGCATTCCATAAAGTAGACTTTGTTATTCAGTTTCTGGATATCGATTATTTTGAATGTAGCTCCAAATTTATCTGCAGTGAGAGGAAACGGTTTGATTAAAAAATTTGTTTATTAAAATGTTAGTACACATTGCATATAAAAATAATAAAGTCTAATTATAAGATTATGCATCTGCTTTCAATATTTACACGTTTGAAAGTCACAGAAGTATCAATTTAGCAGATGTACTCAGCATTGCTCCAAATTCTAATGTGTGCGCCGCTCGGCAGGGCTCCTTCAACTGCTCTCTGAAGCTTCCTATCCTCGGAGGTCTTTCAACCTGCCCGCGTAGCGGAAGTGCTTGCCACTTCGCTTGCTCACGTGCCTACTTTTCATGCCACCTATTTCGCTTTGGTGGAATTTTTATATAATATAAGAAACCAAATCAGAGAAGTTTTAATAACTTCTCAGGGAATTAAGGGACATATTTAATTTGAAAAGTAACTGTACCACGCACACGGTGAAAAGGCAAACAAATTAAATGACTCCAATTAAACAGATAATTAATATGCTACATGTTCTGACAATCGTGATCACGAAAAAATTAGTTTTCGTAATTACTTTGTCTATTACATTTGTTTGCCAGTCCATCCGTCCTACTTAGTAACACATTTAGCGAATTTTTTAAATGTTACTAAATTGATAAAAATATTTGTAAATCCATAAAAATATCATGAAATTGATAAAATTGCGCTTAATAAATGATATTAATTGTGTTTTCTTAAACGATAGTATTGTCATGATGTTTCAAATTTTCTGAGTGACCAAATTTGTCTAAGGGGTCGTATAAAAATTTTAAAAATGTAACTTTTTGAAAATGCGGGGGAGGACTATTTCATTAACGTAGACTTATTTCCTACCTTACTTTCAATATTTTTGCAATTTACATTGCCTACTTATCTCCAACAGGTAAAGAATTAAAGCGCGTTTCAATCTTTTTGGAACACCCTGTAGTGATAGTATAGTTTTCACAAACATTTTTGATTTCTAGATTTTTCTGCCGGTATATATTTTTGGATCTCTTGAACACGTTTTGACTATTTTTAAAGTGATGGCCGTATGTCTGTGGTCGGTTTCTTGTGTACACTATAGCTGCAACACACAAATGTTGAATATTCCAAGAAACTTTACATCCGACTTTGTTACTGAAAAATCTGGAATTGGGTAGAATATTTTAAAATTCGAGCTATAACTTTGAAATTTTATACACAACGTGGTTTTTATATTTTGTTCTAGTTAGTTTCGTTTTTGTTGTTTCTGTTAGTTTAGTTGTTCTTGTTTAGTTTTAGTTTTTATTAGTTTAGTTCAACTTTAGATAGCTTACTTTTTGTTAAGAATTCACACTGCCCGTGAATTTCTGTGGTGTGAAAAATCGTTTGTTTTTCTGCCTTTAAAATCATTAATACTTTGTTCCATTTCTTACTTTGATTTTTCGGTGTTAGGTGCTTTGAAAGCAACGCAACCTTAAGATATCCGAAATTGCAAAAATGTTTTTTTATTTAATTAATTGATATTGGAGTACTACCTTATACGGCCGCATTAGCAAAGTCGAGGTTTAGGCGTTTATGTAGGACATATTGCCCCTGCGAGCCAGGAGGAAGAAGGGGGGTGGGGCGCAGACACACGTGCGTCCGCCCAACGGCAGATTACGTCTTTTGAAAAATCGAAAGAATAAATGCAATTAATCTCCGCTTTAAATCCAAGCCAACGCCGGTTACATTTTCTAGTAAATAATGAAACTCAAACTTGAATTCCTTAGAATTAAACCTTAATATAATAGCACTGCAAATATAAGCATTATATATGTCATGTTTATAATTAGGTGGATGAGAAGAACTGTAACTTGCTCTTACGTTTCCAAAGTAATTTGATCCAATACTGCAGATATATCACTTCTTAGGCATTTTGTTGCTCTCTGAAACGAGTACTATAACAAGGGGTTACTTTAATGATAAAACTCAACTGCAATTCGAATGAAAATAATTTTTTTCTTCCTGATTTAAAGGAGCAATTATCGGTTATTCCGAGATGAAATGCATTTTCAAAGGCCTTTTATGATTCAATGTTTTTATAATTCTTTTCCAATAAAAACCTATCAATATGTGAACATGCATTAATGGGAAATTCCCACTTATCAAACTTTTTAATACAGTTGCTTCAAAGAACAAATTTGAAAACTGAATTTCATTTCCGTTATTTTTGGTATTGTAGGAAAATTGATTTAGCAAGTGCAACTTTTGTAGATCTTTTCAATAATTGGTCATAAAAACTTTTAAACGATTTTACCGTTTCTAATGAAACGATCTATAGATGTTTGGTATGAAATATGCAGGTGAATAGGATGGATGTTATTCATATGTCGGTTCTTTACGCACACGTTCTTAAAAATGTTTAATTTCCGCCTTGTGTTTGAAGATGTACATTGATCATTATCATATTCACTCTATTACTATTGTTCTTCTTCTTATTATTATTATCAGTGTTACTATTATTATTATTATTATTGTTATTATTATCGTTATTATTACTATTATCACCATTATTATCATTATTATCTATTATTATCATATTATAATTATTATCAATATTATTACTATTATCACCATTATTATTATTATTATTATTATTATCATATTATTATAATTATTATCAATATTATTATTATCATTAATATTTATATATCAGCGCTCGCTGCGCAGAGGACTGCTACATGATCAGGTCACATCAATTGGTATATATAATATTTGCTGAAATCGGTACAACACTGTTTTGCCTACGCTCTGTTTTGCCTCGGATATGTTCCGGAGTATAAACCGCTGCGCCTAAATACAAATGTTAATTAACTGCCAATGTTTTAGTATTATATGGGCAACTCAAGGTTAAAATCTTTCATTTCGGGCAAGTCGGGACTTTCCTTACAGAGAATTCGCATATTAAATTGTCAGACAAGGCAAAGAATTATTTTTGTTGGAAAAATTAGGCCGTTTTTATTTATATTTAAATATCTATTATTAGAAGGTCTGCCCGTCATATGACTGAATTCAAAATTCGCAATACATTACTTCCCATTTAGTATCCTTTTTATTAATTTGGCGACATTTGCGTCAATTTGACAACATTTAAAAAGTCGCCAAGTTGGCGATATCCCGCCAAATTCATAGCCAAATGTTACGGACGAATGAACGGAGAAATGGGTTGTTGTTCTTAGAGTAGATTCTTATACTCTTTTCAACATATTACATTTTTCTCGATTTTGTGATATTTTTGTTAATTTGGCTACATTTTGATTAATTTGGAAATATTTTAAAAAGCCGCTAAATTTGTCGCGCAGTGGGACGGTTGGACTGATTGAAAAACGCTACCGAAACATTATTATAATACTATCCCTATTCAAAGTACAATTAATTTCATTGATTTGTCGTCACTTTCATCAATTTGGCGACATTTTTACCGATATGGCAACATTTTTATCGATTTGGTGACATGTTATCGATTTGGTCACATTTTTTTTAATTTGGCGATGATTTGATCAATTTGGCGACATTTTTTGGAGGCAGTCGGCAAGTGGGACGGTTAAACTGACAGACGAACGCTATCTAGACATCATTACAATACTATCCCTTTCAAAGCACAATTAACTCCATTGATTTGGTGTTAATTTTATCATTTTGATGATATTTTTATCGATTTCGCGACATTTATGTTAATTTAGATACATTTAAAAAACTCACTCAAATGTGCCGCCAAGTGGATGGTTAGACTTGAAAGACAAATAATACAGAAACATAACAATGCTATACCCTTTCAAAACACAATTAGTTTAATTCATTTGGCGTTATTTCTTCAATTTGGCGGCATTCTCATTGAGTTGGCAACATCCTCTTCAATTTTGCAACATTTAAAAAAGTCGCCAAGTTGCCGATATCCCGCCGAATATTTTACAAAGCGTTATAGAGATGGACGGACGGAGGGAGAAATGAATAATTCTTATAGTGAATATCCCCTTTCAAAACAGAATTATTTTCATTGATCTGGTGTTATTTTTAACAATTTAGTGATCTTTTTTATCGTTTTGTCGACCTTTTTATCGATTTGGCGACATTTTCGTTAATTTGGCGACATTTTAAGAAAGTCGCTAAATTTTTCGCCAAATAGGATGTTTGGACTTGACAGACAAACGCTACCGAAATATTATTTTAAAACTATTCCCTTTTAAAAAGATAATTTTTTCATTGATTTGGCATCATTTTCATCAACTTGGCGACATTTTTATCGATTTTACGGCTATTTCTTCAATTTTGCAACTTTAAATAAAAAATCGCCAAGTTGGCGATATCTCGACAAATTTGACGCCAAAATTTTCGCCAAGCATTACAGAGACGGGCGGACATAGGGTGAAATTGATTACATAGTGAATTGAAACACGTTTGGCAACATTTTGTAGCACAGTTACCCAGGGATAGATAGATAAACAGACAGATAAATCAAGGTGTTTACATTATTAATTATTCTCTTTTAAATACACGAATGGCTTATGGCCATTTCGTATTATATACATCCTATTTAAGACAAGCTGTGATTTTCTACGAAAGAATTTGACTTTTAAATCGTCGAAGATATATAAACTAGATGTTGGATATATACATAACTAAGCGATGTTTGAGCTTTTCCTTAACTTTGATGGAATTATAATACTGGATGGAATAATAATCATTCCGACACGGTTTCTTTGAAAGTGTAGATTTTTTTCTTCTTTCTTTAGGAGAATTGTTTCACACCCCGGGCCGTCCGGCCAACGGCCGTACCGTGCTGAAAACACCGGTTCTCGTTAGATCACCGAAGTCAAGCAGCATCGGGCGCGGTTAGTACTTGGTGGGTGACCACCTCGGAACACCGCGTGCTGTTGGCCATCTCGGGTGCGGTATCCCCGTGGTTTGCGCGCTAGATTTGCACGCTACCACAAATGCCGCCGTGTTCATGGGGAGTACGATCACGTTAAACATGTGGGTCCGTAAGTCCTTCCGAGAGGTTGGTGGTAGGGGAAGGAGGGTACGGTCCCTGTGGATGCCTCCCCCACTGGGTTCCAGTCTAAATTGGGTGGCACTTCCCGGCCGTCCATACAGTTACCTTACACCTTTCTCGTAGGTCGGACGGTCTGGGTCTCAACAACAACAACACCCCGGCCGTCCAAATAGTTACTCACATCCTAGGATCAGTCGGACGGTCGGGATCTTCAACACCCAGGCCGTCCAAATAGCTGTTCAAGTCCTCAGGATGAGTCGGACGGTCTGGGTCTTCAACACCATTCACACCTTCAAGGCCCAACCGTGCTGAAAACACCGGTTCTCGTTAGATCACCGAAGTCAGGCAGCATCGGTCGCGGTTAGTACTTGGGTGGGTGACCACCTGGGAACACCACGTGGTGTTGGCACATTTCGGACGCGGTAGCCCGGTGGTTTGCGCGCTGGATTTACACGCTGCCGTAACTGCCGCCGTGTTCATGAGGAGTACGATCACGTTAAACATGTGGGTCCGGAAGTCCTTCCGAGAGGTTGGTGGTAGGGGAAGGAGGGTACGGTCTCTGTGGATGCCTCCCCCACTGGGTTCCGGTCTTAATTGGGTGACACTTCCCGGCCGTCCAAACAGTTACCTTACATCTTTCTGGTAGGTCGGACGGTCTGGGTCTCAACAACAACAACACCTTTCACACCCTGGCCATCCAAATAGTTGTTCAAGTCCTCAGGATGAGTCGGACGGTCTGGGTCTTCAACACCTTTCATACCTTCACGGCCCTATTGTGCTGAAATCACCGGTTCTCGTTAGATCACAGAAGTCAAGCAGCATCGGGCGCGGTTAGTACTTGGGTGGATGATCACCTGGGAACACCGCGCGCTGTTGGCTTATTTCGGGCGCGGTAGCCCGGTGGTTTGCGCGCTGGATTTGCACGATGCCACAACTGCCGTCGTGTTCATGCGGAGTACGATCACGTTAAGCATGTGGGTCCGCAAGTCCTTCCGAAAGGTTGGTGGTAGGGGAAGGAGGGTACGGTCCCTGTGGATGTCTCCTCCAATGGGTTCCGGTCTAAATTGGGTGGCACTTCCCGGCCGTCCAAACGGTTACCTTGCACCTTTCTGGTAGATCGGACGGCCTGGGCCTCAACAACAACAATACCTTTCACATCTTAAAAGTTATTACAGGAACTCATAACAGTAAACCATTTTAAAAAGAGTTTTCTAAATTTATCCAGTTATTTTTTTGGAAATAATATGATAGTTCTTATGATGAACAAAAATACATTCTCGGGTGTTACTTAAAAACTCAAATTTCAGAGTCTGGAAATGTGTTAAATACTTTCAAAATCCCCAAATATTCAATTATTTTGAAAAATGAAGAGTTGAGTTTATCTTTCCTTTCATATTTTTAAATTATCCGATCCGGTGGTCGAGTGGTCAGGGGCATGCGTTTCCGTCTGATCGCTGGAATGCAGGGTTGTGGGTTCGAATCCCGATAGCCGGCAAGGATGTTGTGTTATCGAGGCAAAGTTAGACCTCCGCCCTTGGGGAGCCTCAATAAAAGTGAAGCTGCATATTCTCCCCCCTTCGCCGTGGGACCAGGGGTCTAGTGGACGTGGTGCATAGGCGCTCCTTCATCACGTGGGATTAGTAACAACAACAACAAATTCTGGCATATATTTCAATGCGTTTGTAAAGGGAATGTGAGCCGTTTATTCCAAAATTGATTTTACGGGGTGAACTTTTAATATTTGCAAACTAGAAATAGCATTAAAGAAATTAAAGTACCCACATTTTAACTCGAGCTTCTACGCAGAAGGAAAATTTGGAAATTGTTCCCGAGAAAAAAGAAAGGTGTAGATTTATTGTGCAGAATTATCTATTGTATAGATTTATTGTGCAAAAATTAAGGGTTTTCCCACTGAGGATTTTCAATTATGGTTCTCTTTTTTTGCATTTTCAGTTCACAATGTTTCATTTTACTTTACATTTATTTCACAGGACTGGCACTAGATAGAGAGCTCAGAAAATAACTAATATGGAGTCAGCTTCAAATTCTTTAAGGGGTAAGGATACCCACTGAAAACTTCTTCTTACTGTTCTGGAGAGATGTTCCTTCTGATTCAAAAATTTACATTTCCGTTGCAACATCAATTTTTCAGGATAGTTTACTAAAGATAATTTACTAAGGATAGTATGCTAAAATTTTCCACGCCCAGTTTTTCTCTAATTCTAGTTCAAAAAATTTCATTTCCTTGAAATATCAATTTTTCAGAATCGGCTATAGATGGAGCTTACCTGATGATTGATATGGATTCATCATCGCATAAGGGGTTGGGTGATTCAATAAGGATTTAAACTTTCGGTTCAAAAATTTTCTTTGAAACAACTATTTTTTTTTTTCAGAATTGGCTATAAATTGGGCGTAGATTTTGACTGATACGGATTTAGCATCAAATTCGAAAGAGGTAGGGGATCACTATAGATTTCCATTTACAATTCTAGAGATATAATGCCCAATTCAAACATTAATTTCCTAGGACTGGCAATATATAGAGTTTAGATGATGACTGATAAAAAGTGTCGACTTCACAACCAATCAGAATCGAAAATTACGTTACAGCACTTTTGCAAACGAAAATCATCAGAAATCAATTTAACATCTAATTTACAAATCCAGCAATAATAAAGTATTAATATTAGACCAGTATGCCATAGTTTAAATCACTAACGTTAACTTAGTAGAAATGAAAAATTGGTATCTAAGATTGAAGAAGTGCAAAACTTACTGCATCAAGTACTACACTATTAATTAGAAACACTCTCTAGAGCGATAATAAGCAAAAATATGCGCATATAACTCAAAAGGTAAATCCCCTTTATCCATTTAAAGGCGTTGTTGTTGTTGAGACCCAGAACGTCGGACCTACCAGAAAGGTGTAAGGTAACTGTTTGGATGGCCGGGAGGAGCCACCCAAATTAGACCGGAACCCAGTGGGGAGGCATCCACAGGGACCGTACCCTCCTTCCCCTACCATCAACCTCTCGGAAGGACTTACGGACCCACATGTTTAACGTGATCGTATTCCGCATGAACACGGCGGCAGTTTTGACAGCGGAGGGAATTGAATTCGCGCCTACCGAGTGCAACTCCTGCGCGCTAACCACTGGGCTGCCGCGCCCCCATTTAAAGACGTGTCAAACTTTACAACATCGTCAAAATATGAAGATAATTCCAAGTTGATAACTTGACAATTAAAAGACCGAATTCCACAAACCATGATGTTGTGGAGTTCAGATGATTTTTTGTCAATTTTAAGGTTAAAGTGCTAGTGTTTAATACCTTGAGTTTAAATGTTTAATAAGAAAATGGTGTTTTTTTTTAATTTGATCCTGAGACATGGCTTGTTAATTCTGTTATGCATTATGTTACTTTGAATTATATGAATTTCTTTTTTATGTTTGTTAGTTTTTGAATACTTGATTTTTTTTTTTGTTCTTATGTTAATACCATCCAGGTTTGGGGTATATGTAGGGGAAATCGGAGGGGACATTGGAGGAGACATCGGATAGGTTACGAAAAATGTAAACACCTTGGATGCGTATACTTCCGAACCTAATAGAAGAAAAATGTAAACAGTCTTTCTTGTTTTGTCTTTCTATCGGAAATATGGTCCAGATTATAAATATATAAAATATGTCGATTCAGCATAAAATCCAGCGGGGACAGTGGATCTTTATTCAAAATTTTCTTTTCTATTCCTGGTTTAGAAATTTTAATTTCCTTAACGCATCTATTTCTTCAAAACTGGCTATGAATCGAGTTTTGATGACGACTGATAAGATTCAGCATTAAATCCGTGAGGGGATAGGTAAGATAACTAAAGATTTCCATTTCCAGTTCTAGAGATGACATTTTCGGTTTTACCGAGTCGGTTTTACTGTTGAGTGTAGGAAATAATCGTGCAAAAGAGTAAAAGAATTGTTCTGCACACATCACTTGGTACAATATGAAGATTTCTTCATAAATTTATTATACTTATTGTTAAAATTTATTAAATAACAAATTAAGTGTTCTCTAAGAGTTTAATTGTAAAATGCCATATATTTTAAATAATCACCTCAAGCAAAATTATGCAATTTACATATTTACATAAATAAAAAATTCATTAAACGAGACTTAAAGCATATGTTTAAACTTATCACCAGTCAAAAGAATTTGAAATTAGATTCACTCAAGGAGAATCTAGTTTTTTCAAAATGTAATCAAGCAAAAAACAGGCAAAAAACACCGAGGTAAAAAACAAGAACCAACCTTTTTAAAGTTTTTTTTATTGACTTTCGCAACGCCTCAAGCAAACTTTCTGTTTTCAGAAATTTTCAAGCGGTCATAATTAAATAATTTTTAATATAATTGTCAATTAAAAGGAAATATATCTGTGAGACTTTATAGTATAGTTTAAAAGCTTTTAATATGTTATTTTTATATAATCACCTCAAGCAAAATTGCGCAATTTACATAAATAAAACTTACAATAAACAAGACTTAAAGCATATGATTAAACTCATCATCAATCAAAAGAATGTGAAATTAGATTCACTCAGGCGAAACCTAGTCTTCTTTTTCAAAATGTAATCACAATCTGGTGTCAAAAAGGAAAACATTTTAAAGTTTGTTTAATTGACTTTCAACGCATTAAGCAAACTTTCTACTTTCAGAAGTTTTCAAGAGTTCATATTTAAATCATTTTTAATATTATAAATGTCAATTAAAAAGCAATATATTTGTGAGACTTTAAGACACAGTTTAGAAGTTTTTACTGTTTAATTATACTTATAAATCCATATTAGTTAAATCCTGCTTTATTACAAAGTTTTTTTTCGTAATTTATACTATAAATTTATTCATGCCTCGAATGAATTACTGGTATGAATTACGAAAATACTTTTTAAACCCGCCGTTGCCCGGGTTCTATAAAAGCATCCGCTACATATAAATAGTTAAATACGCACCTTCTGTTTAAATAATAAGAACACAATTTAAAATGTTTTCAATTAAAAAATTGCACGAATCAAACAACACGCACTCTCCGCGAAAAAAACATGAGAATCACAATTGAACGTATAATCAACCGCTCGTCAAACAGGCGATTCCGTGAAAATCCACATGCATCCAAATAAATATGAAGCGCCATTCGTCTTGAAATCCCGGTTTCGCGACCGAGACCATTGGTATGATCTTGCCACCGTGCATCGAATGAAATTCGAGCCACATTTTCCCTCACGTGTTTTATGAGTTTTTAGCGAGAGAGAATTACAGCTTATAAAACAAATAAAAAACTAATTCGAAATAGAAAAAATTAACACCAAGGTGCTCCTATTCGGGTCTTGAAGTACCTGTGTACCAAACTTCATGGTTGTACGACACTTAGAGCTCCCGCTACAGACTGAACAGACACACACAGAGACAGGCAGAAAGACATACACAGAGACAGACAGAAAGACACACACAGAGATAGACAGAAAGACACACACACAGACAGTCAGAAAGGCACGCACAGAGACAGACAGAAAGACACACACAGAGACAGACAGAAAGACACACGCACAGACAGGCAAAAAGACAGATAGACATCTGCATTTCTTGCGTAAGAAGATTGTTATAAAACTTCAAATTCCATGAAAATTAATTAAATTAGCCTCAATAAAAATGAGTTAACATCTCAAGTAGAGTAAAGTGGGCGTCGATGACACTAAGAGAATGAACTACGTTTGAATATTTTATTCTCCTCAGCATCGAAATATTAGTCACTAAGCCAACTTAGGTCGGAGTCTAAAAAGGAGACCTGCGTGGATTCGGGTTTAGCATCCGATCGGCACCCGTAACAATGGAAATTGTAGCCTCAAAACCCAACCCGAACCCACAACTGAAAAAATTGTCTCACACGTAACCCAACTCGAACCTACAACCAAAAAAATTGTCTCACCCGCAACCGAATCCGAACCCACAACCGATAAAAATGTCTCATCCGCAACTCAATCAGGAACCACAAGAGATAAAATTGTCTCATCCGCAACCCAACTTGAATCAGCACCGAACACCTGAATTTCCGACCCGCAATCTGCAATGGTATTGTAATTTAAAATTGTATTCTGTAGGTTTTAAATCTCTAACTCATATGCACAATTATCTGCTGCTTATAGTTTGTAACCCTCGTTAACTCATTCATCCAATTACTCTCATTGAAAATGTGAGAAGGTATAGCTTTTAAAATATAATTTATTGCGGGTATACCTGCAACCCGACCTGCAATTTGGAAAGTTGAGGAAACCAGACACGCAATTTGAATAATTAAAGTTAACCTGACCCGCAGAGCAAGTAACACGCGGGTAATCACTTGCACTCGACACATCTTGAGCTGTATGCATAACAGTCATAGTATAGGGGAGGGGGGGGGGAGTAGCGGCCGCGATCCTACAGAATACAGTCAGATTTTTACTAATGCATCCAAACTTTAAAACTAATTTTTCATTTTTCAACAATTAAAATTATTGTAGCTGATTTATTATTTGCTTGATGAACTTTAATTCTGCCTTTAGTTTATTACTTTCCTTATATACATAATGTATAAGGAAAGTATTGTGACGGGGTCGAAAATTCGAATTCGAGTTTTCGACGGGAGAGCACGTTTCAAGCATCCCTGATCACGAATCAAACATGTTTGAAGTGATGTCTGTGTGTGTGTGAAAGTATGTGTGTGTATGTCAGTGAGTCTGTGGAGACGATAACTGACGAACGAATGGACCGATTCGAACGAAATTTGGTGCAAAAATCACAATCTGTAAACACTGGAAGCCTATTGTTTTTATACGCAATCGAATGTACAGAACCCCCCTAAATTTCCGAATGAAATTTTGAAAAATCGTCAAAAAATCAAGACCACTAATAAAGTTACGCAAATAGACATTTCTTATGTAATTTTTCATTAGAAAACGATTGACATAAATTTTAGGACGCTAACATGAACCGTTCTCGAGATATTGCGCATTTTTAAAAAAATTTATCAGAAAGTCATATAAAATAAAAAAAATATTTCCTATTGAGAAACATGTTAACTTTTCATATGTAATACCATGCAATAAATTGGATGACATCATTCTCGTGGATCTAGTTCGTCCCATTTATGAAAAAAGAGACTCTGAGTAATACTTTTGTATTTGAACGCCAATAGTCATTTATCTGCTGTAAGAATAACTTATTTCTTCGTTCATAACGCTTGGCGAGATTTTAGCGACGAATTTGGCGGAATGTCGCCAACTTGGCGACTTTTTGAAATGTTGCCAAATTAACGAAAATCTCGCCAAATGGATAAAAATGAGGCTAAATCAATGAAAATGATGACTAATTGTCGAAAATTTAATATCTTGGAAAGAATATTAGTATCTACTAGAAGAAAAACCTATTTATTTTACTGTAAAAGTAGTAAATTCATTTCATTATATAAGGAAAGTCATGCGTTGCCCACATCAGATTTTTTATTTTATTATTCTCCGGAAAGATATAATTTATTAGTAGACAGTATAAATCCAGTTATCTTATTTCAAAGAAATTATACACTGTTATATAGATTAAAATATTTTAAGGATTTTATTCCAACATTTTGCAGCTAGTGAACAATAGTAAATTAATATTGTGCAGCTAGTACATTCGTAGCCTTCAATGGATAATCTAGAGTTTTAACTACCCAAATAAAAATTAAAATAAAAAAGACTAATTTAAAATCTATTATACATAATTTCTTCATTTTTAGAAAATTTATTAATAGTAATAAAATAAGTTGTGTATTAAAATTGTAAAATAAATTACAAAAAATTCATAAAATTGGAAAATAGGTGAAAAAAGAACAAAAGAATACGTTTTTATAACCTAAACTCTTTCTTTGGATGTTAATGCTAAGCCACCATTCTTATTCCTTGTTCAGCATTACAAGCATAATTGCAAGGCATACAGTATATATTAAACGTGCATGAACAAAAAAGAAATAGAAATTATCTTAGAGCGTAAAGCAATGAATTACACATTTTCCTGAAAAAATTAAGATTGATTTCGAACTAACGTTATTTATTCCATTTATTTAAACTAGTATCTTGATAAAATCTCAACAACAGCGGCTTAAATTAGATGTTTAAAATTGTTTTAAGCTGCGTTTAAATAGAACGAATTCGGTTTAAATATTGTTAGAAAGAACATTTTTTTATCTTTCCGATGATATCATGATGGAAACTATGTGATAATAATGCAGGTCACCTAGAAATCATCGATATGAATGAAAATCATTGTAAATCGTGCTAACGCATAAAATAACCAAAGAACTAATTTGAAATTAAAGTAAGATTTAGTATCTGTGTACTAAATCTGCTGGCTGTACAATCCTTATATTTTTTGCTACAGACTGCACAGACACACCTTCCTTTATTAAGTAAAACGATTTAATAATAAAAAGTTTTACATAATTAAATAAAATAGTATTGTGTTAAATTTACGAGATGACATGGAGTAATATCTATTGTGACTAATGTTTATCATGTAGGAAGATTGATATGGAACTAAAGTTATACATTTTATGTAAACTGAAAGCTAGACAAAATCCCCGCAAACACGGCTTAAAGCAGATGTTTAAAACATTCAACAATCCCCAGCGTTTAAAATCAAAGCCTTCTAGGGAAACTCCATCTTTAACAGTTTCTTTTCGGAATTTATTTACACTCGGATGTTGAAAGAAAACTGTCAATGTCAGAAACATTCCTTGGATTATTCATTCAATTTCGAACACATCAAGTATACTTTTCTTTTCAAAGATAAAAGTTTTTGATCGGGAAAAAATAGAAAAGAGCTATTTCAAAGGAATGTTTTTCAACATTATTTGAAACCATGTGGGGTTAAATTATATATTAGTTTCATGACATTGTATTGAGATTTGTTAAAAATATTATTTATAAATATTATATATATATATATATATATATATATATATATATATAAGAATAAATGTTACTATTAAATATTATATATATAAGAATTATATTACATATTATATCGCTGATATTTATTATATATTACTATTTAATTTTTATGTCCCCTACATGCATAATACAATGTATTGGAAAAGTATTGTAACGGGGTTAGAAATTTAAATTCGAAATTCGAGTTTGATGGAAGAGCACGTCTTAAACACCTCTGTATTCGAATCGAACGTTTTTGAAGTGATGTGTGTGTGTGTGTGTGAGTTCGTCGACGCGATATCTCACGAAAGAATGAAGCGTTTTGAAAACAATTTACTACGATTATTATAATTATTGAATACTGCAATCTTATTTAAATGACAATTGAATGCTTGAAAGATCCCAAATTTTAGAATGAATTTTGTAAAAAATTCTTTAAAAATCGAGAGCCTTCAATAATAATAAATAAATAATCATTTCATTCGTAATTTTTCATTAGAAAACAAATGATATAAACTTCAGAGCCATAACATGACCTTATTCTCCAGATATTGAAGGATTTTCAAATGAATTTTTGAAAAAATCATTAAATATTAATTATTTTTAATAATGATAAATAAATAATCATTTCATACTTAATCTTTCATCAGAAAACAGATTAGATGAATTTTAGAGCGCTAACACGGCCTATTATCAAGATATTAAAGGATTTTTGAATACATTTTTGAAAACAGAATCATTAAAAATTCAGTATCTTCAATACTGTGAAATAAATAATCATTTAATGCGTTATATTTCATTAGAAAACTAATGACACGTATTTTAAAACACTAGCATGAATAGTACATATTGTATGCTTTTCAAATAAATTTAAAAAACAAGTAAATAAATTTTTAAAATGTGGTAAGTCTCATCCCATAGGTCCACTTTTCATATGCGATATTAAGCAACACATCCATTAACATCATTCTCGCGGATCTAGCTCATTCTTTTCACGAATGAAGATACTTTTTGTTATACAAGTTTCGTATTTCGGCGTTAAAAATTTTGACAATTGCCATTTATTTCATTTGATACTAATTGAATGTTAAATGCATGTTCACAAGGATTTTGTATGTGACTATAAATAAATTACTCTGTTTGGACTAATAAGTTACCTGAAACGCCAAATTTCAATTTGAATGATGTTAATTCAATCCCCAAAACATTGAATTGATTACAAAATTATAAAAATTAAAAGAAAATAACTCGCTTTTAGTAGAATTTTCGAGTCCTTAAAAGAAATAGAGATATGGATTTAATCGCATTCTTAAAAATATGTTTTAAAATAGTAAAAACTACTGGATTGCTAATTATTTTAATGCGCTAAAAATTTCTAAATGTAAAGAATTATTTTAAAAGAAATTATGGTTTCAGAATATTAATAACGCTCAATGAATTTCATTGAAATGGAATTTTCAGAAAAAATTAAATGAAAAGTATTGTCATTTTTAAAAATTAACACAAAAATGAAAATAGATCTTCAGTAAGTGTAAAGTTCCACTTTCTATTATCATTTAAGTGCTTTAAGGATATTAATTACGCCCATAAAATTTCAGTAAAATTTTTGCATTTCTAGAAAAAGAAACAAAACAAGAAAGCTAAAACTTTTTTTATCTTAGACTGCAAAATGCATAATAAATTTCAGAAAGCGTGAAATATATGTTTTGAATTACTTTAACAATAATATTGTGGTTTCTACTCTTTTAAAGGAAATAATGTGGTTTCCAATGATTAACTATGAAAAATAAATTCCTGTCAGACATAATTTTCATAATAAAATAACATATTGATTTCTTTAATATATGTCAGAAATAAATTGAATGAACACTTCACGGGTAAAGTTCGCATTCCATTTAAAGTATAAAAATAAGTATATAAATAAATAATATGGTTTCGAACTATTATCACGACCACTAATTTAAAAAAAGCTTTGAATTTTATTTTGAAGCAAAAAAATCTGATGTGGACAGCACATGACTTTCTTTATGTAATGCAATGAATTTATTACTTTTAAAGTAAAAAAAAAAATGTTATTCTTATAGTAGATATTTATATTCTTTCCAAGATTTGAATTTTCTACAATTAGTCGTCATTTTCATTGATTTAGCATCATTTTGATCCATTTGGCGAGATTTTCGTTAATTTGGCAACATCTAAAAAGTCGCCAGGTTGGCGACATTTCGCCAAATTCGCAGCCAAAATCTCGCCAAGTGTTATGGACGGAGAAATAAATTACATTATTACTAATCATTGCACATCAACGCTGGCATGAATCGAGTTAGTGCGCGTTTCCCGAATACAGGGGTAAATAAATACCATAATTTTCAGTACGAACGCCACATATTTTCAAAGATTAAAACTTATTGCTTTTCTTATATGCATAGTATAATGTATAAGGAAAGTATTGTGATGGAGTCGAAAATTAGAATTCGAGTCTTCGAAGGGAGAGCACGTTTCAAGCATCCCTAATCACGAATTGAACATTTTTGAGGTGATGTCTCTGTGTGTGTGTGTGAAAGTATTTGTGTGTGTCAATGAGTCTGTGCAGACGATATCTCACGAACGAATGGAGAGATTCAAATGAAATTTAGTACAAAAATTACAATCCGTGAATACTGGAAGCCTATTGTTTTTAAACATAATCGAATATTTAGCACCCCCTAAATTTTCGAGTGAAATTTTGAAAAAATCAGCAAAAAATCTAAACCTTTATAAAGTAACGCATATAGACATTTCTTGTGTAATTTTTCCTTATAAAATGATTGACATAAATTTTAGAACGCTAGCATAAACCGTTCGAGATATTATATATTTTTCAAATAAATTTATCAAAAAATCTCATAAATTGAAAAAAATATTAACTGCTGTGAAACAAGTTCACTTTTCATATGTAATGTCATGTGATAAATTTGGTGACATCATTCTCGTGGATTTAGCTCGTTCCATTTATGAGAAAAGATACTTTGAGTAATACTTTTGCATTTGACCGCTAATTGTTATTTATTTGCTATAAGAATAACTTATTTCTCCGATTATAACGCTTGACGAGAATTTGGCCACGAATTTGACAGAATGTCGCTAAATTAACGAAAATCTCACCAAATGGATAAAAATGACGCTAAATCAATGAAAATGACGACTACTTTACGAAAATTCAATATATTGGAAAGAATATAAGTGTCTACTATAAGAATAACCTATATTGTTTTTACTGTAAACGTTGTAAATTCATTGCATTATATAAGGAAAGTCATGTGCTGCCCACATCAGATTTTTTTATAGTGAAGCGCCGCCACCTTTTGATTCTTGGTGCTATATAACGTGGCAAAATTTTCCATATATACCACTACTTATCATAGCCCTAGTTGACTCAGAGATCGTATTAGTGACAGCTGAAAAATTTAAGTACATTGCGTGTATTAAGAAACTAGAAGATTTTGTGGTCACTAACTTTTATTATACATAAATTATGAAGCAATTCAATAATAAACACACATAATATATTTAAATCGTCCTTAACTTGACCTCATGGGTGTACTAAGTTAGCCGATAATTGTTTTACCAAAATTTATAATTGATTAAAATTGACCTTTATTGACCTAAACTCGAACTTATGACTTATATTGCTAGGGGATTTTCCCAAGCTCAGAGTTTGTGGATATGATTATCTGTACATTTAATTACATTAGTAACAATCGGATTTTAAAACACAATACCTCTAACACGGATGTAAGGACTTGCATTGTCCTTAGTAACCACGTCTAATGTTCATATGCTCGCATGAGGGTGACAAATAATCAGGTTCCTTCCTGTAGGGCATAGAGAACCTCTACGGAATAGCAGTGGATCCCGGTTCCCAAATGTATGTCAAACTGCATTCTTTGGGATCAGGCTTCGATCAAGTAAATATAAAAATTACGAGACATTCTCTGCAGAGATTAAATTAGAGTCTGACTATAATTTTCAAGAGATCTGTAGTTTCAATTTTGGCATTTATTACCAAATATCGTTGTTGAATTTTATGACCTCTCTGTCATGTTTTTCATTCCTTGGCACAGAACTGTCCCTTCGTATCTGTGAGGAGGCATCGTGCAATCAATTGAAATCTACACAGCACACTCTGACTTACTTTGAGTTATTTCTCACCCGCCTTATTTATGACTCTAGCCCGGTGAGAATGAACAGTGTTTGCACATCGTGTAGACATGGTGCCATGCTTCATAACATGCTACTCTGGAAATTAGGAGCAACCTGTAACGAAAATCGATAGTTTCGGACACCGATCTTAACGTCTGAAAATTTCGATTTAGAAATACCGACATCTGTAGTTGGAGAAGATACAGTTTATTAAGTAATTCACAAAGCAATATAGTTTAATATTTTCTCGACAGTAACTTATGAATTTGATACAGAAATTTCCGTAACAAGTAAACATTATACAAACATCATTGTACAACAAATACCTGATACCTCTTTTCCGTACTATAGCAGTTCTCATAACTTACGGGGCCAGGAAGGAATTTACATACCTGAAAGCACTTATTATATTGCTTTTTACGGCTGTTTTAGCAGGGGCTTTAGAAGGGGGCGCGGCTAAAATCCATATGTAAAAGAGGGGGTGAAAATCACTGCCTTACTAGAAGGATCTGTACCTGCTCGTTGATGTTGGTCAATCCTCTGAGTTCTATTCACGTCGCTCGCGTAGCGGGCTGAAGCTTCCTGCTCACCACTTCGCGGACGATCGCCCCAAATTTTGACGATCTTCCATCAGCTCTAGAACTTTTCCAATTTCCATTTCTAGTGCGATAAAATCGTTTTCGAATTGGTGGAATTACATATTAATGTAAGGTACCGAATCTTAGCTGTATGAATAACCAAGTAAATATTTAGTTCGATATTTAATTGATTGTACTACGCACTTGGTTTGTACTGTAAACAAATTAAATGATTTAAATTAAACAGAGGTAGCTTGCTCATAGTTCTAAAAAAAGAGGAGAATATATATTGTTAGAAGAGAATATATATTATTTCTTTAGAATATATTATTATGTAGATGGATTACTTCTTTTGTATAAAAAACAATAGAGGTTTTCGACAGCTCATAGACTAAATAAGCGAATGTAAGTTGGTATGCTTTTTTTCGCGTAACATAACATAAAACATGTAATGAATAACTTTTTTTATGAATTAATATTAATATTCCATTATTTACAAAAAAGTTTTCATTACATGTTTAGTGTGTTGTTACCTAAAATAAAGGCATACCTTATACACGTTTATTCGCAGTCTATTACCTGTCGAGAATCTCAATTGTTTTTGATACAACTGAAAAAATCAACCTAAAAACATATCCTACTGTACTATTTCAAGCATTTTTGTACTTTGGAATATATTATTAGATGGATTACTTCAGTTATAAAAAAGTAATAGAGGTTGGCTACATCTCATAGACTAAATAAACGCATGTAAGATATGTCTTTTTAGGGTAACATAATATTAATATAATGAACACTTTCTTTTGTTAATACGTTAATTTATCCATACAGTTATAAAATTATGATAATCTTGTTCTAAGTGCCAGTATATCCACCGCAATCATTAAAAGTTGGACCATTTTAGAAATCTAAATTACAGCTAGAAAGAAAAAAAAATACACTTTGAGTAACAACCCGTAAAGTTGTTTTCCTCATTACATAAATTAAATTAGGCTCAGCGGAGTTTTATGTGAGCACTTTTATTTTATTTTATCATTTAATGTTGTTGCAATAGATGCAGGCTCTATGTCAGCTAAAGATAATGAAACCACATTATATCCTTTTTATGGTCATGGTACATTTCCGCGGAACTGGTAATGTGGTGAGAAAAACTAATTTATTTTTCCTTGCAAAAATAAATTAGGGTTGACAGTGTATGAGATTCGATGCATCTTATGAAAAATTTATATCGTAGCAGTCTGACATAAAAACAGAGGATACCATTATTTTGTTTCCACGTCCAAAATCTATATCAAAGTGTAGTGACATGGAATCTCTGTCTGCACGAGATGAAAACCTGATGTTTCTCCAGCCCGGTAAGAATAGTACCAGAACCAGAAAGTGGCCCCGAATCCGATGACATTTTCGGACATTCAACAAGGTACGCCTGAAACAATATTTTTCCAAATGCGCCAAAAGCAAGATGTTGACCTATTTTTGTGCTCACAATTAAGTTAAAAATGAGGTTTTTGAACACTGTCCAACATAGTTGAAAAGTGTTTGTGACTTTGTTCATTCTGTCTGTCTGTCCGTTCGCACGATAACTGCCGTAAAAATGACTTTATCGAAATGAAATTTTGTATGTTGTTGAGACGGTCTGTGGGACATATGGGGATGAAAATGAATAATATCACCCAATTAGTTTTGGATTGAATCCGGGTTGAAAAAGTGAAATACATTGAACCCTATGGGACCCAATTTTTCAAACATTTTTTAAGCGAATTTCAAAATTCACAAATTGCTTCGAAACTTTTAGAAAATATTCAAATTATCCCATAAAATATATAAAACACATTTCAGCAAAATATGTTCTGTAGTTTTTTAAATAAAACTTAAAATAATAATTACACCCATATAACACGAAGAGATCACTTGACTTACGTCAAAAAAATATGGCATCCATCTTTTTTCCCAGAGTAAAAATCGTGATTTTTAAAGTTCTTTTAAATTTACATTTAGTGTTGCATACGTCCTAAAACCGCTTTAATTTTGTGTATTTTTTGTGCATCTATATTCTGAGCCAATGCAATCAATATTTTTGAGCTTAAATTATCATCAAACTTTGATTATTTCTACAACGAAGCCTAATTTTAATCGATGCAGAATGTAAACAACTGATTGTTAGATGAGTTGTATAAGAATTGTTGAATATTTTTCACGTAAAATTATTTAACTCTGGAGTCTGGAATAAAATTATATGAATGAAATTCACTGCTTTTTCATAAAGAGCCAGACGATTTATATTTCGATGACGTCATTTAAATAAAGTTCAATTTTTTTTTTCGATAATGTTTGAAGTTTTCAAGTAAAATAAATTATTGACGTTCTGTGGTATGTGAAATTAAAAAAATATCGCCGCTGAATGTAGACATTTTAGATATGTTTGTTAAATAAAATTGCAGTTGGAATGTGTTTCATAATCAATGCATTATGCATGATTGATCTTTCTTGTTTTAAACATATAACTATACATAGCTGAAATACAAATGGAAGTCTCGCTGTCTCAGCCAAGAATTGAACAGCCAAACTTCGAATTGTCTAGCCAATGTTCACCCATCCAGCTATTGGGACAAGATATCAAGATTTCTCGTTGAAGTTGACTCTATAATAACCTCTCTCTGAAGTCAAATCGTCGTGCAACTAACTGCCTATCTGAAAACCCACCTCGCGATGTCGATACTGGCGCCATAATTCACAGGATTCACAGAAAATTCGAAACTCTGTTTTTTTCGAAAAATTTTGCAAAAATCGCTATAAATTTAAAGAATGTTAAAAAAATACATCTAACTTTTTTTTTCAACGAAAAGGGGAATGTTTTTTTTTCACCAAATCTTAAAAAAGCAATACATCTTATTAACATTTGTCTAGTATACAGGCATATTTTCTAAGCCTAGGATCAAGCGTGGAATTAGTAAATCATTAAAATGCATGTTATTCTGTAGAAGTTATTGGTTTTACAACTGAAATATTGATATAGACTACATATTAAAATTATATTGCAGTAATACATTTTTGTCTAACTGCGACAAAATAACATTTAATTGCGTTGATTTGCTAATTCGAACACAAGTTATTTAAGGTGTTGTTATATTATGTGAGTAGAAGTAGATTAAACATTTAATTAAAATTTCCCTGTAAAATGTATATGAATTACCATAAATTCCGAAATTTTAATGAATCTTATACTATAAAGTGCCAGTACTTGTACCAAATTCATTAAAACATTCACTCCCCCCTTCCTTTTAGTAACCTAAATTACAGTTAGAAAAGTAAACTCTGTGTAACGATCCTTGAAGATATTTTCCCCATTAAATAAATTAGGTTAGGTTTAGCAAAGTTCTATGTGATTTTCATTTTCTAAAGAAACGTTATTGTTGTTCTGTGGAAGTGCAAAATTGGTTAATGTAATGAAAAAACATTATTTACTTTTTATAGTTACAGTAAATTTTGGCGGGGTTTGTGCTGTGGCAAAAAGATGAAGTGTTTTTCCTCAGAAAAATTTTCGACATGGATCGGTATATATGACTTTTCATACATCCTGTGCTAAATTTACGTTTCAATAGTGTGCCCCGAAAAGATTTTTCTCGAGATTTCTTTACTGGGAAAGAACATATAAAGGAAAAACCAGTAGCTTGCCGAGGGGCTGGGGAGGAGTATTTTTATATTATTAAGAATTAAAATCAGTAAAATCAGCAGCGGCTGTCAGTTGCGAATATGGTGCTGCTAATACATTGTATTGATCCTCAGGTACCGTGTGCATGCAGAGTACAAGAATGAGTTCAAATTTCTGGATGGCTAACACGTTTATTCACAAGCACAACGTAAACCGGAGCAATATGCAGTAAAATAGCACGTAAATAAATGCTCCACTAAATTAAAAAAAAAAAACGATGTAATTCTCAAAACAATGTCGTATGTCATTTTACAAGTAAGCGGCTACTATTCTCAAAATATTGACGTAGGTCACAGTTCAATGTAGCTCATATCTCGTCAACTGCCCTCCAACTGAGTGATGACTCCTTTTATAGACTCTTTATAGAAAATTCTAGAAATCTCTCATATCTCGGAGAATATTCGTTTATTTCGAGATATTTCTCGAACCTTCGAAATGTCGCCAAATGTTTCAAAAGTGGTGATAAATCGCCACATCTGACAACCCTTTCTCGGAAAGTCAGAATATGGCAACCCTAGATTAACGTCATAGGAAAGGTTGTCTGTACGGGTGTTTTCTTCGTCTGGTTTTCAAAAGAGACTCCAGTGAGAGCAGTTTACACGTTCGTAACAAAATTTTAAACTAATCAAGATTTTAAACACAGCAATATAATAAAAATGTACGTAGCAATAAATGTGCCATTTATTTGTACACGAAGGATTTTCTCCTCTCTTAAACAGCCATTTATTACCAGAGATACATAGGAGTTACACAAACGACCGGTTTCTAATTCAAAAACAGAAAATCAGCGGAACAGGATAGCATGTACGATACGAATAAAAGGTACTGCTGTATGAGCTTGGTCTGCAATCTTTGCAGCACGACGTGGCATAAAAACACCTCGTCCTTTACATATCCCCTTGATGATACGTACTCAGTTTTCTAATGGAAAAAATTGAGCTGCACATTTTGCAGCCATTGAAGATGCCCTTCCTACACACTTTAAGAACGTGCATCAAAGAAATTCCCATTCCCGCTCGTGTTACATCTCAGGAATCTATTTACGTACATTCTGATCTGAATTTTGCAGTACAGACCCATTGCGTTAAAATTGTACAATTGCGATGAATAATTAAAAACATATTTTTAAAATAAATTACCTAGGAAAGGAGTGCTGCCATTATGCAGCACTTGCATAAGAGTGGCTACTGGTTTAAATGGAGGTAGAATTTATGATATTTAGCCGTCAATAGTCTCTTAAATTTTGGAATTCTGAGAGCAGGAGTTTGTCTAATTTTTAGAGGTTAATGTAACGTGAACTTATTAAATTGATAAAATGTTTAACGTTTCATGTCATTGTATGTAAAGAGCTGCAGCCAACTGGACGATTATAACATCTCTCGACATTAAGGACGACAACTGCACCATCAGACGAAAAATAGTCCAATTTAGTGATCACAGGGTTAACACTATCCAGCTAACGCTGTATTACGTTTTGAGTCACTATGATCGTAACCTCCCGCAGGTAGATACTGCCAAGTTGCGACGACACTGTGATCTGCAGAAATCTGGTGACTATTCGATAAGAAAAACAACATATTAATAGTAAGTTTATAGAATAATTATGAAGATAAAATTGATGAATCACCAGTTGACCACTGCATGGTTCTACAAGGATCTGCCAAACACGGAGAAAGTTCTTAGAATATGGATTGTTAACTCCCGAAATAAAATTAATTTTTCTGTAGACTATTTCTTTCTGATGAGAAATGGGTTGGAACATCCAAATTTATCACCTGATTTCAGGCATGGTGAAAATTGAGCCCAATGGTGTCTGACCATAAGTGTTCAGACCAGTAAGCATCTCGGATACTCGGAGAAATGGAAGATTAGAAGTAAATGTGAAAATTTAAAAATCATCCATCAAGTTCATCAAGAAACAGTAGAGAAAGAGATAAAGAAATTGAGGTATATTTTTCATTGACTGTTGGATATAACTCTAATTTTGACTAATCAGATTCTTTCATAATGATGCTTTCTGCAAACAAAGGTAACTTCCAAGAATTGATGGAGTTGGTAGCAATTAATTACATCATAATTATAAAATAACGTTTGATCAGAGTTGAGCATCTGTTCTATATGAGAAGATTGTTATTTTTTATTTTAACTGGAAAGAAGCAGAATGAGTTCATTTCCATTTGGGGGGATTGTGTGAAAGATAGAATAGTGGGCGATATTAAGAAAGTTGAGTATTTTAACATCCTCCTCGATAGTACTCTGTGTTCCATACGGATCAGAAGTGTGAGGTAATCACATATGACCACATTGAATGTGGCAAAGTAGAAGTAAGGGAAACATTCTTAGTATTTTTTTCTTTCAGGAAAACAGTAAATGACCTGATGAGATAATATAACTTTAAAAAGCTGAAAAATGATCACGTAACATATGAAAATACAAACATGTTCCACAGCTAAGGCTATGAAAATGCTGCCATTTTTGCAGGCTGTCCAG
Source organism: Amaurobius ferox (assembly GCA_951213105.1). Classification (NCBI taxonomy): domain Eukaryota; kingdom Metazoa; phylum Arthropoda; class Arachnida; order Araneae; family Amaurobiidae; genus Amaurobius; species Amaurobius ferox. The sequence goes on along the minus strand of OX578138.1, from coordinate 23,758,131 downwards.
ACACGGATAAGAGAAACAAGAAAGATCAATCATGCATAAAGCATTGATTATGAAACACTTTCCAACTTCAATGCAATATTATATAAGCATCTCTAAAATGCGGTACATTCCTGGGTAATATTTTAAAAATTATTACAATGCTACATTAATGTATTATATTTGAAAACTTAAAACTTCATCAAAAAAAATTAACTTCATTCAAATGACGGCATTGAAATATACATTGCCTTGTTTAAACATCTCTAAAATGCGATACATTCCCCGGAAATATTTTTAAAATTATCATGATACTACAATAATTTATTGTATTTGAAAACATCATCGAAAACAAAGGAAATTTATTCAAATGACGTTATCGAAAGATAAATCGCCTCTATATAAAAGCAGCATTTCATTCATAATTTTTTTTAATTCCTTTCATTCATCACAATACTATAATAGTTCATTTTATTTGAAAACTTAAAACCATGGATGTACAAGTAATTTAACTGTATGTTTAAAACTTTATCGAAAAAATTGTCTTGTTTGTGTAAAATCAATGAATGCTTCATTCATATCAGTTATATTACAGACTCCATGAGCTAAATAATTTTGCGTTAAAGAAATGCAACAATTCTTATACAACTCATTTTACATATTTTGGTGTTTCCATATCCCATAAGCTAAAATCAGGCTTCGTTGTAGAAATAATCAAAGTTTGATGATCATTTAATTGAGTTGTTTCAGAACATTGATGCACAGAATATAAGCAAAATTAAAATGGTTTTAGGACGGATACAACACTAAATATGAATTAAAAATAACTTTAAAAATCACGATTTTGATACAAGATGGATGCCATATTTTATTTTGAAATGGGTCACGTGACCTCTTTATATAACGGTCATCTGATCCCTCCATATAAAGGGTGTAATTATTATTTTAATTTTTATTTAAAAACTACTGAATATATTTTGCTGAATTTTTTTTTATATATATTTTATGTGATATTTGAATATTTCATAAAACTTTCGAAGGATTTTGTGAATTTTAAATTCGCTTAGAAAGTGTTTGAAAAATTAGGTTTCATTGTATTTAATTTTTTCAACCCGGGTTCAATCTAAAACGAATTGGGTGATATTATTCATTTATATTCCCATAGGTCCCACAGACTGTCTGAACAACATACTAAAATTTCCTTTTGATAAAGTCATTTTTACGGCAGTTATCGTGCTAATGGACAGACAGACAGATAGAATTAATGAACAAAGTCATAAACACTTTTCAACTAAGTTGTAAAGTGTTAAAAATATATCCAGGTTTTATTCATGCCCTATGCCAACCATTTATTAAATCTTTGGTGTACACTACTTTGAAAGCGCGTCTTTGAGGCGACATTGTTTCGAAAAAAGTTTACATATTCTTTCAAGCTCCAACTCATCCTTAAGATATACTAATGTAATATGTGGATGTTTCAGTGAAAATACTTTCTGTGATAAGACGCAGTGCTCATCGCGATGCTGTGAAACACATAGTGAAACGTTTTGAAAAAAAAATACAGCCGTTGATACACTATATGACCTTGAATAAAATGTAGATACAAGAGGATTAGTTCAATTAGTCATCTGTGGTTTTCTTTTCTAGTTACCTTTATTTATGGAGTCAAGTTTTACAATAAGTCAGTCACACACAGAAATACAAAAAGCTAGGATCAGCATTGAAAAGCTTTTCATTTAACACATCACTCAATAAGTCTCCGGCCTGACACATATATGGCAACACGGTTGGCAGACCCATATGATTTCTGGATAGTACCAACCTTCAAACGACACGTGCCAAAATTTCATGACATTCTGACAATTAATTTACAGGTTACAGTGGTTTTAGTGACCCCAGTTTTGTAATTTTCAAAACAATGGATAAAAAGAATTTCGTGTGTTGATTGAACATTGTTTTTTGATGGGGAAAAATACTGTTGAAGCCAAACAGTGGCTTGATGAGCGTTATGGAGTCTCTGCACCAGGGAAATCAACTATTATTGACTGGTATGCTGAATTTAAACGCTGTCGTACAAACACCGATGATGTCGAACGCTCTGGTCGCCCCAAATCGGCAGTTGTTTCGGAAAACATAAAAAAAGTCCACTAAATAGTTTTGAAAGACCGTGATTACAAGATGGTTGCGTGAGATAGCTGACACCTTAAAGATATCAGAAGGTAATGTGTTTACAATTTTACACGAAAATTTGAGAATGCGTTAGTTGCTTTCGAAGTGGGTGCCGCGTTTGCTCACACCGGACCAAAAACAACAACGCGTCGACGATTCGGAGCGTTGTTTGGAGCTGTTCAAGCGAGATAAGAAGGATTTCTTGCATCGGTATGTGACAATCTGGCCCCCAGCGACTACTGGCTTTTTGCAGACATCAGAAAGATGCTCCAGGGAAAAAAAATTGGCTCAAATGAAGAAGTGATTGCCGAAACTGAGGCCTGTTTTGAGAGCAAAGACAAATCGTTCTACAAAAAAGGCATCGAAAAGTTAAAGGAGAGTTGGAATGAATGTATCACTCTTGAAGGAGAGTATGTTGATGAATAAAGTCGAATTTCTAAAAAAAAATTTGTTTTTCTTAGTTTGACCAGAGACTTATTGGGTGATGATCTTAAAACTTTAAAATTGCACTTTAAGGACAAACGCAGTAACACAGAGAAAGGCATCCAATTGTACTAGTTGCAAAATGTTAAGAATGTTCTCTCAACTGGAATGTGTATTCCAGTTAAGCGAAGAAGGCGAATAAAATTTAAAAAAAAGTGGCACCAAGGGATGAGGATAAATTGTTCGTTTAATATGGCAAGAGCAGTTTAAAAAGACCACGTTTCAGCGTATAGATCGTTTTTATGAAGAACTGGAAATTCGTCCAAATGCATGAAAAATATATCATCCAAGTTTGCTGTTGGATCATATTTTGATTGCAATTTCCTGGAAGATACTTCCTCTTAGAAGCAAACATTTCGCAGTCATGTCTATTTTGAGCTTACAGTTCTATTTACAAGAGTAGAATTAATTTGACCATAAAGTCAGCATAGTTATTTAGAAGCATTGTTAGTTTATTAAAGAGCAAGAAAGATCAATCATGCATAAAGCATTGATTATGAAACACTTTCCAACTTCAATGCAATTTTATTTAAACATCTCTAAAATGAGATACATTCCTCGGTAATATTTTATCACAATACTACATTAATTTATTATATTTGAAAACTTAAACTTTCATCGAAAAAAATGAACTTCATTCAAATGACGGCATTGAAATATAAATTGCCTGGTTTAAACATCTCTAAAATGCGATACATTCGTCAGCAATATTTTTAAAATTATCATAATACTACATTAATTTATTATATTTTAAAACTTCATCGAAAACAAATGAAATTTATTCAAATGACGTCATCGAAATATAACACGCCTGGCTCTCCCTATAAAAGCAGCATTTCATTCATAAACATTTTCCCATATATTTCATTCATAAACATTTTTCCATTCCTTTCATTAATCACAAAACTATAATAATTTATTTTATTTAGAAACTTAAGACCGAGGAGGTACATGTAATTAAACTCTATGAAAACTTCATCGAAAAAATCGTCCTTCTCTCTGTAAAATCAATGAATATTTCATTCATATCAGCTATATTGCAGACTCCATGAGCTAAATAATTTTGCGTTAAAGAAATGCATCAATTCTTATGCAACTCATTCTACATATTTTGCTGTTTACATTTTCCATAAGTAAAAAGTAGGCTTCGTTGTAGAAATAATCAAAATTGGATGATCATTTAAACTCAAATATATTGTCATTGCGTTGTTTCAGTATGCAGATGCACAGAATTTAAGCAAAAATAAAGCGGTTTTACCTGTAGGACGGATAAAACAATAAATATGAATTAAAAAGAACTTTAAAAATCACGATTTTGATACATGAGATGGATGCCATATTTTATTATGAAGCGGGTCACGTAATCTCTTCATATAGTGGTCACGTGATCGCTTCATAATAAAGGTGTAATTATTATTTTAATATTTATTTAAAAAACAACTGAATATATTTTGCTGAAATTTGTTTTATATATTTTATGGGATAATTTGAATACGTTCTAAAGTTTTTGAAGCAATTTGTGAATTTTAAATCCGCTTAAAAAACATTTTGAAAATTAGGTCTCATAAGGTTCAATGTATTTCATATTTTTAAACCGGGTTCAATCCAAAACTAATTGGGTGACATTATTAATTTATATTCCCATAGGTCCCACAGACCGTCTGAACAACATACTAAAATTTAATTTTGATAAAGTTAATTTTACGGCAGTTATCGTGCTAACGGACAGACAGACAGACAGACAGACAGAACAAAGTCATAAACACTTTTCAATTTTGTTGTAAAAATCACGATTTTGATACAAGATGGATGCCATATTTTTACGGCAGTTATCGTGCTAACGGACAGACAGACAGACAGACAGAACAAAGTCATAAACACTTTTCAATTTTGTTGTAAAAATCACGATTTTGATACAAGATGGATGCCATATTTTTACGGCAGTTATCGTGCTAACGGACAGACAGACAGACAGACAGAACAAAGTCATAAACACTTTTCAATTTTGTTGTAATGTGTTAAAAATGAGTAATGATAGAGATGCTTTACAAAATATATTGCAGTTTGAAAATTTCGTTTTACTGAGCCGTACTTCCGCCGTATAATGAAAGTTAAACGCTGTTTATTGGCTAATTACGGCAGAAGATAAAGTTAAAGTACTTCCAGGTTTGACGGATGGAAATGTACGCAAAACTTAATGAAATATTTGTAAAAAAACTTAAATATTGTCACAAGCTTAGAAATTATAAGAAAGTCTGTAGTTAATTAATACCAGCACATTGATTTTTCTCATTAAGATATGCTTCTTTAGAATACTAAATTACAGTTTAAAAAAATAAACCTCCTCGAGACAAAAAACCTGAAAAAATAATTTTTTACATTAAATAAAATTTTTAAATCTGTACGATACGAACGATCTATACGAAAACTTTTATTTCCGAACCTTATGTTGCAGTAAATAAATAAAAATGTCACATTTGGTAACAATCTAATACTGATTTATTACATAACCTGGATTTCCAAATTATCTGGACTAAAATGGCTCATTAATTAATTTATATCAGTAATGATCTGTATTTACTCTTATAATACACTGTGCTTATTACTTTCCTTATATATGCATAATGTATAAGGAAAGTATTGTGACGGGGTCGAAATTTCGAATTCGAGTTTTCGATGGGAGAGCACGTTTCAAGCATCCCTGATCACAAATCGAACATTTTTGAGGTGATTTCTATGTGTGTGTATGTGTGTCAGTGAGTCTGTGGAGACGATAACTGACGAAAGAATGGAGCGATTCAAATAAAATTTGGTACAAAAATCACAATCCATGAATACTGGAAGCCTATTGTTTTAAAACATAATTGAATGTTCAACCCCCCCCCCCCTAAATTTTCGAGTGAAATTTTGAAAAAATCATCAAAAAATCAAAACCTTTAATAAAGTTACGCAAATAGACATTTCTTATGTAATTTTTCCTTAGCAACCGTTCTCGAGATATTGCACATTTTTCAATAAATTTATTAAAAGAATCCCATAAATCAAAAAAAAATATTAACTGTTGAGAAACATGTTTACTTTTCATATGTAATATCATACAATAAACTTGGTGATATCATTCTCATGGATCTAACTCGTTCCATTCACAAGAAAAGATACTTTGAGTAATACTTTTGTATTTGAACGCACAATAGTCATTTATATGCTGTGAGAATAACTTATTTCTCCGTCCATAACGCTTGGCGAGATTTGGCGACGAATTTAGCGGAATGTAGCCAACTTGGCGACATTTTTAAATGTTGCCAAATTGACGAAAATCTCGCCAGAAGGATAAATATGATGCTAAATCAATGAAAATGACGACTAATTGAAGAAAATTCAATATCTTGGAAATAGTATATGTATCTACTATAAGAATAACATTTTTTTTAACTGTAAAAGTAGTTAGTGTAGAGGTTTGTGACTTTCAGAATTAGTCAGGATACGGCTAGGATCCCGGTTTTGGCGATTGTGATTTTTAAATTAAATGAGTTTAATGTTTTACAATTAGCACCCGAGAAAAGACATAATTGAGACAGCTCCTCAGGTATTGTGTCAAGGACAAGGACGCAATGTATTATCTAATATGGCTGAGATAGTGCAGAGTCTCTGCCAATAATTACCTCATTGATAATTGCCACAATGCCAATGCCAAACGATAAATTTCTAAATTTAAAAACGTGTTATAGGATATCATATACTGGATTAAAAATGAAAAATCTGCATATTTATAATATGTTGTATCAAATGCCGTTCATTTAAATAAACATTTTGATCTCATGTAGAGGCATTGATAGCATTACCAGAATTTGAACGATATATGAATGTAATGTTTAGCTTAAAAATGTTCAACTAATTCATAATCATTATCTTCACAAGACACAAGACAAACGTACAACTTTCGTTATATACATAATGTATAAGGAAAGTATTGTGACGGAGTCGAAAATTCGAATTCAAGTTTTCAACGGGAGAGCACGTTTCAAGCATCCCTGATCACGAATCAAACATTTTTGAAGTGATGTCTGTGTGTGTGCGTGTCAGTGAGTCTGTGGAAACGCTATCTCACGAACGAATAGAGCGATTCGAATGAAATTTGGAACAAAAATCACAATCCGTGAATACTGGAAGTTTATTGTTTTTAAATACAATCGAATGTTTAGAACCCCCCTAAATTTTCGAGTGAAATTTTGAAAAAATCAGCAAAAAATTAAAAGCTTTAATAATGTTACGCAAGTCGACATTTCTTATGTAATTTTTCCTTAGAAAACGATTGAAATAAACTTTAGAACGCTAGCATGAACCGTTCTCGAGATATTGCACATTTTTCAAATAAATTTATCAAAAAATCCCCATAAATTAAAAAAAATATATTAACTGTTGAGAAACATGTTCACTTTTCATATGTAATATCATGCGATAAATTGGGTGACATCATTCTCGTGGATCTAGCTCGTTCCATTCATGAGAAAAGGTAATTTGAGTAATACTTTTGTATTTGAACTGCAATCTTCATTTATCTGCTGTAAGAACAACTTATTTCTCCATCCGTAACGCTTGGCGAGATTTTAGCAACGGATTTGGCGGAATGTCGCCAACTTGGCTACTTTTTTAAATGTTGCCAAATTAGCGAAAATCTCGCCAAATGGATAAAAATGACGCTAAATCAATGAAAATGACGGCTAATTGACGAAAATTCAATATTTTGAAAAGATTATAAGTATCTACTATAAGAATAACCTATTTTGTTTTGACTGTAAAAGTAGTAAATTCATTGCATTGTATAAGGAAAGTTATGTGCTGCCCACATCCGATTTTTTTAAATTTACATTTGCTGGTATCCATCCCAAAACCAATTGAATGATGCTTAGATATTATCTGCAGAGGGTTTTTCAAATAAAGAACATAAACTCCAAACAAACATTGGGTGGTCAGGCAAATAAGGTTTCAAAATGTTAAATGGTGAGCAAAGTACTTGAGAATCACAGACGTAATTTTTTGTTTTTGTTCTAAATTTAATAAATTATGTAGCATGCATTTTACTGTAATATTTTAGTGCGGTTTATTCACAGTAATAATGATTTAAATATTTTCTTACAGGTCAGTAAATTAATGTGTTCTATCCTGGTATACGATGTGATGGGCACGGACCTGAATATGTTTGTATTTGAAACAATTATTCTTTATAGTTATAACTACATAAACTATTTCTTTATAGTTATAATTATATTTTTATACTTATAACTATAATATACTTATATTTACACGAAGATAACGCAATCATTATGCTTTCACTCAAGCTATTGGATTGACGTACAAATCAGCGTCTATTTCCTGCTAATGAATGGTCAGCACCATTAAATACACTCTGCACTGCACTATGAATACAGCTTCCTGTTTTCATAGATCATTCCGTATATATAATGAACTGGTTTCACAGCATAAAATGCAGCGATGATAAAAAATAAGCAGACACACGTTTCGGAAATCTTTTGTATTTACTTCTTCAGAGTAACAAGTCCGTACCTGAAAGCCCAACTAAAAGCAAGACTAAGTCGGCTAAACTGGAGATGCCAAAATGACAGAGTCCAGTATAGTAACGCCATTTAGTAAGACAAAAAGAAAATTATACGAGAAAAATAGAAAAACAAACAAAGTCTTATGAATTATGAGAAACAACCAAGAATAAATAAAATGCAACAAAAATAATTTTTTTTTTATTTTTAATCAAAATGAAATTCTATTTTAGTTTTTTCTGCGCTGCATTTTAAGTCGTGAATCAGTTCATTCGTAATTATACGCAAAGCCAAGTGCATTACTTTACCATTATCCGCATGATTTAAAGAAATGTGGGATTCTGTGGCACCTTTTTTTAAAATCAATCAACAATGAAAATAGTTTGAAGAAGTATTTAAAACTATTTCTCTTGTGAAGTTGATCGATTGTATTTTGTAAATTGTTTTTCTACTAGCTTGTTTCTAATCTGTATTGTTATGATTTTTGCACTGCTACTAGATATTGATTTTATACTGGCTATTTCTTATACCGCCATTGATAACTTGTAAAATCCTCGCATTTTTCTACATAGTGGCCCGAAAAATTCTGTCGGCTGCATTGCTCGTAACAATTGATTTTTGTAAATTTTCGAATATATATTCAATTGTTAAACAGATGGAATAAATATTACCGATATACTTCAATTAATTATACATTATTTAAAGATGATATAATACAAAAAAAAAAAAAAAATGCAAACAGACTATGTTTATACAACGATCAAGAAATTTTATCTTATATTAGTAGTGATTCTAAATCAGTCATTTCTACAAGTCGTTTTCTTAAATTAATGAAATTCGAAAGAAGTACATTTTTAATTCATGATAGCTTTTCCTTGTTGAAATTTTCATTTGTTTTGCAAGATATAACTTGAAATGAAATAAAAATGTATTTATTTCTCATTTACTTTGTTAAAATTTCACGAATACTTAAAAGTAATTTATACTTTCTGTTATTTTTCGAATTACTTACTCTTTTCTCTGCAAATCGATTTTCCTTTTCTCTCACAACCAGAAACATTTCCTGTATTTATATTTCTTTATGTTACACCAGATGGCGCTAAAACCCCTTCATCTATTCTCGAAGGGAAATTTATATTCACTCTTCAGATTAAGGAGTTGAAAATATCTTTATCTGTATTTAGAATTTGTTTAAGCAAATAATACTGATGGTTTCAAAAAGTAATGACTTGTTAACTATAATATCAACACATGTATTGCTCAAAAATGTAATTTCTGAATATATTTTCAGGTCCAAACGAAAGGATCTCATGGTTTGGAGACATTTTTGTTTCTTCTAAAATGCTTTAATTATAAAATTAAATGCATGAATAGGGCCCTGATTTTTGAGAAAAATGAAATTCGGAGCCGGAGGGAGAGAAATTTGCCCCGTTAAATACAAACTTAATCAACGCTCTCTAAGACGACATGTTGCTCTCGCTTGCAAAAATATCCGTTCATAGTAGTTACATATAACCATATGACACATACATAAGAAACATCTAATAAAAATTCTTATTTCTAGTTCGACGGTTTGTGGATATACTATGATGAGTAAATGAATCCAATATAGATAGTACTATGTTAACAATGAAATTCCAAGTGTAAAATAAAATTTTGCTGTCCGTAATAAACTGGAAAATACGTTGAATAAATTGCTTTAAATTAGTTTGCAAAATATGCATAAGTTCCGAAGAAGTACTTTTGTGTTTTCTCTTTCGTTATTACTCCCACTTCAAAAGCACAATTCAAACTTTCGAAGATAAAGGCAGTTTTGGAGGGTTGATTTCTAACTGTTTTTTCTACCATATCACGGTATCGAATTTGGTATACATTTGTTAAAAATGGGAAAAAATATTCCTTTAAGTATTTTTAAATATTGATATAACCCAAATCACTTTAATTATGAGAAGCATCTAAATGAAATACATTTCATGTATGAAAAATGATTAATATTTATTTTATTTTTTTACAACTTAAATATCAAATTTATTTCACCATTGATACTATTATAGATTAATTGCATTTATAAATGATTCGTTTTCAGACGATTTTATTTAGGTTAGTTTCTCTATTTGATTGTTTGGGTCAAATATTAAAAATTTTTTGATCCACTTCTACCGAGTTGATTTCCTTGAAACTTTATGCACATACGTATTTGCTATAACAATACAATATTTCATTGAATTTGTTAATAAGTTGTTTGATTTAATTTTTATACAGTAGTTGATACTATAAGTCTGCAAAAATTCAGTTTTCTGATTCAACAGAGCTACTTCTGGAAGATCTGAAGATACTTTTTAATATTTTCAATCTCAGTCCTCGGGCGGGGAAGGGGGGGGGGGAGGAATAAATCCAAAATCCGTCTCGATTAGTTTCTGTTCCGACGTTAATACTATATGAATGCAAAGATTGAGCCTTTTCGTTTAATGCAGATGTTCTTGGAAGATCTGAAAATAATTTTTACTTCCATCATCTTTCACCGTCCTCGAGGAGGGGAGGAGTAAATTCAAAATCCGTCTTGGTTAGTTTCTGTACCGAAGTTGATACTATATGCGTGCAAAGATTGAGCCTTTTCGTTCAATGCAGATGCTCTTAGAAGATCTGAAAATACTTTTTAATTTCATCACCTTTCTCCGTCCTCGAGGGAGGGGGAGAGTTCTGTTCTGTAGAAATTGATACTATATACGTGCAAAAATTGAGTCGTTTCGTTCGTTCAATGCAGATGCTCTTGGAAGATCTGAAAATACTTTTTAATTTCATCACCTTTCTCCGTCCTCGAGGGAGGGGGGGGAGTTCTGTTCTGTAGAAGTTGATACTATATGCGTGCAAAAATCGAGCCGTTTCGTTCGTTCAATGCAGATGCTCTTGGAAGATCTGAACATACTTTTTAATTTCATCACCTTTCTCCGTCCTCGAGGGAGGGGGGGAGTTCTGTTCTGTAGAAGTTGATACTATATGCGTGCAAAAATTGAGCCGTTTCGTTCGTTCAATGCAGATGCTCTTGGAAGATCTGAAAATACTTTTTAATTTCATCACCTTTCTCCGTCCTCGAGGGAGGGGGAGAGTTCTGTTCTGTAGAAGTTGATACTATATGCGTGCAAAAATCGAGCCGTTTCGTTCGTTCAATGCAGATGCTCTTGGAAGATCTGAACATACTTTTTAATTTCATCACCTTTCTCCGTCCTCGAGGGAGGGGGAGAGTTCTGTTCTGTAGAAGTTGATACTATATGCGTGCAAAGATTGAGCCTTTTCGTTCAATGCAGATGCTCTTAGAAGATCTGAAAATACTTTTTAATTTCATCACCTTTCTCCGTCCTCGAGGGAGGGGGAGAGTTCTGTTCTGTAGAAATTGATACTATATGCGTGCAAAAATCGAGCCGTTTCGTTCAATGCAGATGCTCTTAGAAGATCTGAAAATACTTTTTAATTTCATCACCTTTCTCCGTCCTCGAGGGAGGGGGAGAGTTCTGTTCTGTAGAAGTTGATACTATATGCGTGCAAAGATTGAGCCTTTTCGTTCAATGCAGATGCTCTTAGAAGATCTGAAAATACTTTTTAATTTCATCACCTTTCTCCGTCCTCGAGGGAGGGGGAGAGTTCTGTTCTGTAGAAGTTGATACTATATGCGTGCAAAGATTGAGCCTTTTCGTTCAATGCAGATGCTCTTAGAAGATCTGAAAATACTTTTTAATTTCATCACCTTTCTCCGTCCTCGAGGGAGGGGGAGAGTTCTGTTCTGTAGAAGTTGATACTATATGCGTGCAAAGATTGAGCCTTTTCGTTCAATGCAGATGCTCTTAGAAGATCTGAAAATACTTTTTAATTTCATCACCTTTCTCCGTCCTCGAGGGAGGGGGAGAGTTCTGTTCTGTAGAAGTTGATACTATATGCGTGCAAAAATCGAGCCGTTTCGTTCGTTCAATGCAGATGCTCTTGGAAGATCTGAACATACTTTTTAATTTCATCACCTTTCTCCGTCCTCGAGGGAGGGGGAGAGTTCTGTTCTGTAGAAGTTGATACTATATGCGTGCAAAGATTGAGCCTTTTCGTTCAATGCAGATGCTCTTAGAAGATCTGAAAATACTTTTTAATTTCATCACCTTTCTCCGTCCTCGAGGGAGGGGGAGAGTTCTGTTCTGTAGAAGTTGATACTATATGCGTGCAAAGATTGAGCCTTTTCGTTCAATGCAGATGCTCTTAGAAGATCTGAAAATACTTTTTAATTTCATCACCTTTCTCCGTCCTCGAGGGAGGGGGAGAGTTCTGTTCTGTAGAAGTTGATACTATATGCGTGCAAAAATCGAGCCGTTTCGTTCGTTCAATGCAGATGCTCTTGGAAGATCTGAACATACTTTTTAATTTCATCACCTTTCTCCGTCCTCGAGGGAGGGGGAGAGTTCTGTTCTGTAGAAGTTGATACTATATGCGTGCAAAGATTGAGCCTTTTCGTTCAATGCAGATGCTCCTGAAAGATCTGAAAGTACTTCTTAATTCCATCATCTTTTTCCGTCCTCGAGTGGAAGGAGTGAATCCTAAATCAATTTAAGTCACTTTTTGTACCTTAGTCAATACTATAATTGTGAAGAGATCCAGCTTTCTGGTTCAATGGAGAAGCTTTTGGAGAATCTGAGAGTCTTTCAAAATGTTCCACTTTCTCCGTTCTTAAAACGGGGGGAGAAGGTAAAACCAAAAAACGTTACTCCATTGGGTTCAGTGCCGGTGTCGATATCATAAGTGTGCAAAGATTCAGCCTTCTGGTTCAATGGAGAGACTTCTGGAAAATCTGAAAATACTTTTTAATATCCTCAACTTTTTCCGCTTTCGAGAGGGAGTAAATCCTAAATTCGGCTCAGTTAGTTTTTATACCATAGTTGATACTACAAGAATGTAAACATTCAGCTTTCTGGTTCAATGCAGAGGCCTTTAGAAGATATGAAAATGCTTTTTAAAACCTTTCACTTTCTCCGTCCTCAAAGGGAGGGAGGGGTAAGTCTAAAATCGGACTCCGTACCATAGTCTACACTGTAAGTATGCAAAGACACAGCCTTTTAAAACCCTTATGGGGGGGCGGGCTTTCGGAGGACCTTGAAAATAAATTATATATAGTGGTATACAATTATATAATGTTATACAGTGACAAATTATATATAATAGTACAATACAAATAATATATCGTGGTATACACTGTACAGTGGTATACAATTATATATAGTAGTGTATGTAGGTGAAAATACGATTTATAGAGAATCAGCACTGGGAGAGCAATGAATAATAATAATAAAAAAACACGTAATAATGAACCCGTAAAGGAGGACGGTTCTGAGCAAAGTAATTAAATTTTTAATTACATCGTTTTTTAATGATGTCGCTCTTTTCTTTAAGAGCATGAAAAATGAAAGTTACTTAAGATCGGAAAGTGCTTCAGAATCTTTAGTTTTTTAATTAACTCCTGTGTTACAAGTCATTAATTTACTTTTAAAAGTATCTGATGTGAGCAGCACATGACTTTCCTTATATAATGCAATGAATTTACTATTTTACAGTAAAAAAAAAATAGGTTATTCTTATAGTAGATACTTATACAAGATTAGTCATCATTTTTATTGATTTGGGGTCACTTTTATCGTTAATTTGGCGACATTTTTTAAAAATTTCGTTAATTTGGCAACATTTAAAAGGACGCCAAGTTGGCGACATTCCGCCAAATTCGTCGACAAAATTTCGCCAATCGTTATGGACGGAAATATATGTTATTCTTATAGCACATAAATGACTATTGGCGTTCAAATACAAAAGTATTACTCAAAGTATTTTTTCTCATGAATGGAACGAACTAGATCTACGAGAATGATGTTACTAAATTTATCGCATGATATTACGCATGATATTATCGCATGATATTATTAAATTTATCGCACGATACCGCATGATTATCCTATTTGTAGGGTTTACATCTTTTACCGTTTTAAATTATATATATATATATATAAAATATAAATATATAGAAATTGAAAAATCGGAAATAAAAATGTTTTAGTAACTTTTGCGCAAGGCAGCATGAGGGTACCAAACACTATATATATAGAAAAATTGAAATATACAAAGTGAAAAAAACATGTAAAAAGGAAGGAAGGCTCGGCAAAAAGCTTACATTATGGCGGTAAGGGGTTGTGACCTTACTCCCCAGTTCAACGTGCTCGTCAAAAACGCCGCGGCATTTTCACTCCTGGTCGCCAGCCCTGGCCCAAGCCAACCTCCGGAGTGACTTTGAAATCATCACGAGACCTGGATAGAGAAGTGAATGACTCACTTCCGCCATAATGTAAGCTTTTTGCCGAGCCTTCCTTCCTTTTTACATGTTTTTTTCACTTTGTATATTTCAATTTTTCTATATATATATATATATATATATATATATATATATATATATATATATATATATATATATATATATATATATATATATATATATATATATATATATCATGCGTAATTCATGCAAATGATATATATATATATATAAAATTTTACAAATAAAAAAAAACCCTGCGGATAAAAATAAAAATGTGCAAATACTAGACAAACTGTAACTTCGGTTACATAAAAATATGTAAAAAATTAAAAAAACAAACAAAAAAACCCCCCGCTTCGACGGGTAAAGAAAAAAGTAAAAAATACTAGTGAAACCGTTAAGGCGGATATCTAAAAAGCAAATAAAATAAAAAAGGCTACAGCTGAAAGAAAATAGTGTTATCCCTATATTTAAATGTTTTCGATTGTAGTGGTCACTTCACGGTTAGTTTCTGAACTCTTGGGTTCAAGGCCCTCGCTAAGACTTATCATAGGGGGGGGGGGGAAGAGGAGAGATCCGATAAAATTGCCAAGTCAAGTAATGATTTTTACCAACTTAAGTAAAGTCTAGGGAGTTTTTTTTTTTTTTTTTGCACCGATAACACATTTTATATCGATATTTCATTCATCGATATATCGGTATGATTAATGTATCCATAATGTCTCTCAATACTCAAATATCTTAAAGGTTTTTTTTTTTTGCATAATTCTGTACCATAAAATTGCCAAAAGAGAAAAAAAATTACTGTACCCCTAAGTTGATCCTCAGATTTGACAGATAATCAGAAAAACTATTTGATCAAATTAGGGCCTCATCAACCAATTTTGGCATCCTTTCCAAGTGATGGTAAAGACAGATTCAATCCCCATTGGTATAAAGAATTTCAGTACTTAGAATACAGTACAATTAAAGATTGTGCATACTGCTTTGTGTGCTTTCTGTTTCCTCATGGAGTAGGTCAAGAGAAGAGTGAAGATGCATGGTCGAAGATTGGAGTAAGAAATTGGGGGGAAATGAGAAGCAAAAGCTGGGAAAGTTACAAACTGACTTTTCATCTATTGTACACAGATCAGCACTCCACAACTATTGTAACTTTTTAATAAAGGAGCGGCACATTGATGTGCTTCTTGATCAAACTAAGAGATTAGCTCTGATAGAAAATGAAAGAGTACAGTTTCAAAACAGAGAAGTAGTGAGAATCTTGCTCGACACATGCAGGACCCTAGGACGTCAAGGGATAACATTTCAAAGATCAGGACCGAATGATGGTAATTTTGTACAAATAATATCGCTGATCTCAAGATATAACCACATCTTGAAAACGTGGTTTGATGAAATAGAATTACGGCGGTACCACGTGAGTTACATGAGTCCTGAGTTACAAAATGAGCTCGTTGCTGAAGAAATAGAAAAAAAATGTTAAGGAGATTAAGAGCTGTGATTTTTTCTCAGTGATGGCTGACACCACACCTGACAGTTCACAAAAGGATATGCTTTCGATTGTTGTCCGTACTGTCGATGAAGACTGCAAACCAAGAGAACGCTTGCTATACATTTCTGAATGTGCTGAAAAAACAGGTATTGGAATGGCAAAGCAAATTTATGAGACTTTAAGAAAGAAAAAAATTGACACATCCTCATTGGCTTTACAGTCATATGATTTTGCAAGTTCAATGTCAGGACAGTTTAATGGAGCACAAAAGATATTCTCAGAAATCATAGGGCATGATATACCATACATTCCATGCCAAGATCACAGACGTAGAACACAGCTGCAGT
Source organism: Amaurobius ferox (assembly GCA_951213105.1). Classification (NCBI taxonomy): domain Eukaryota; kingdom Metazoa; phylum Arthropoda; class Arachnida; order Araneae; family Amaurobiidae; genus Amaurobius; species Amaurobius ferox. The sequence goes on along the minus strand of OX578138.1, from coordinate 23,741,775 downwards.
ATCAGCATTATTATTAGAGACTTATTCGACACACTTGAAGCATTGTATGCTTTCTTCAATTCAAGTACTAACCGTTTCCGATAGTTGAGGAATAAGATCAAAGAAGTGAAGAATGCCCTTCTTTTGAGAAATATGTCTAGTACTAGGTGGACAGCCAGAGCAGAGACTATAAAAGCTGTAAACACATCATTTGCACCTATCCTATCTGTATTAGAAGAAATTTCTACACAACAGGAATTAGACTGTGCTACAAAAGCAAAAGCTCATGGGTAATGCAAAAAGATGAAATCATATGATTTCATTGTTATCTTGTTTTTTATGAAAAACATTATGTATAAAATGAAAAATTTGACAAAAACTTTGAAAAGCCCTGATCTGAATTTGATTGATTGCATTACAGTTGTCAAAAACACAGTAATAATTTTGGAGGAGATTAATATTAACACCACAGAAATGGACAACTTGATCACAAGTGCGGAAACATTTGTTGGAAACATTAAAGTTGATCCTGAACATGACTTTCAACTGCACCATGGAAGACGAATGAGGCCGAGAAGGATTGAAGAGTATGCTGAAAATGAAGTAAACATAGACCTAAAACAATTCTATAGAAAAGAGTTTAAGGCTGTCCTTGATACACTATGTAGAGGCCTTAAAGACAACGTGGTTGCTATGAAGACAACTATTTCTCCACTACATTCAATTTTCAACTTTCCCTTGAACAAGGATAATCTGACAATCGAAGCAATTGAAGAGGCTGTCATGATGTTCCCTCCAGCTACTAGGTCTGATATGCATGCTCTACAAAGTGAGTTAGAAGACTTCATTAACTTATGCAAGAAGGAACATACATATACTATCAATGGAAACATTGAAGAACGTTATGGTTCAATTCAAAAATGCATTAAAGCTGGCTTTCAAAATGTGCCAATTGACTATAACAGCCGGTTATGGAGTCAGCGCAAATGAAAGAGCCTTCAGTTAGCTAAATATTGTGAAAGGTTCCTTGAGAACAACAATGACAAACATGAGGCTTAACAGCTTCATGCTTTTGAAGTGCGAAGCAGACTTGGGAAACGAAATCAACTTGGAAGATGCTGTAGAAAGGTGGTCTTGCCTGAATCAAAGACAAATACGTGTCTATGTAAAATAAGTTAAACACAATAAAGCCCTTTTTTTTATCCATATTCCATTTATATGGATCTTTGGAGTGTATATCATGATATAATATCATCCATCATTTTATCTAAAATGTACCAAGTCTGCCAACTTGGATCTTGATTTTGCCAACTGTACAGGGATTTCTCAACATTCGGGGGGGGGAGACTCCCCCCCTGCCCCCCCCCCCCTTAGCGAGGGCCCTGCTTGGGTTTAACTTCTCAGCATTCACTATATACTTCTACTTCCACCCTCTTTCAACTGGGCCATTCCATCGCTCTTTATCATGTGGTGAAAACTTAAGCTGGCGATCAATTCAAGATTTGTGAGTTGCTTATTTTGCATGTTTTTGCATTTGTGTCTTGTATTTTTCATAATTATGTGTTGTTTTATGGTATTTTAGTTGGATTTTGTCCTCTTGTTTCGTTTCTCTGTTGATTTCTTTTATTCCGTTGTTGGGCACAGATTGCATAAAATCTGAACCACGTGTATTTATGCAATCAATCATAGAAACAACGGATTTTAGTATATTTATCTAGAATGTGCCCCTGAAGACGTTTCTGGCAGGCAGATATACTATTCATTGATCTATTTTCTTTTCTCTGGTCATTCAATAATCTACTTTTCCAGCTCTTTCTCGTTACTTTTTACTTTTTATGTATATTAAATACTCGTTATTTTACTACTCTCTGTTTGATGCTGTCTTTACGGATATGCACTCCAGCACATTGTATTTTTATAATTTTAATATATATATATATATATATATATATATATGTATGTATATAATAGTTTAAAAGTCCAATGAAAGAAAAGTGAGAAGCTGTAACTCGAACCTAACTCTCTAACAAGCTTACAAAATAAAAGTATAAATCAGCAAATCTTCAATCAAATGGAGAAAAATGCAAATTTCGATTAATCAAGTTAAAGAAAATCATCAAAAGTCAATGGTATGGAAACGATAAAAGAAAAACAAATGAAATCCAAGCATTAATGCTATACACGTGGACAAGGGCTAGGTCTAAATCATGGATTTGTTCATATCTCCAAAACTCTTCCTATATTCTCCAAAATATTTTGTCGAAGCAAACACAAAAAATGTACGTTTCTGAAGAAATAGATATATTATATCTATAAACTATTTCTTCTTGGACAGCATACATAAAGAAGAAAAAATAAAAGGAAACAAGAATACCTAGAAAATAACACTACACATGCACGAACCTGTCGAACCCTGGAACCCAGACGGAAGAAACCAGTGTTGCCATTCTCAAAGGACAAAGAAATGATCTACTGTTGCCATTAGTAAGAAATAAATAACAATAATGCGAAAAGGCAAGAATAAGTGAAAATATACAATCAGAGCTATTAAAAGGAGGGGCTAAAAATAGAAAGGCTAATGTTTAAGTGGAAGTAAAAATAAAAACATTATTAATATAAGAAAATGGAAATGCCAGGCTAATATAAAAAGCTATGAATAGAATTCATGAAAATCCAGCCAATCTAAGTTTTTTAACTATACCATTTACAAAATAAGAGGGATATTTATATGAATTGATGGTAATTTTTTTATTATTTATATGTATAGCATGAAACTTTTTATCAGATAATTTATGAATTCTAAAAGCTGATTAAGTATAATATTTTTAAACAATAGAATCGAGTTGCAGGAATTAAATGGTAAGATTTTATTAATGTTAAAATTAAAAAAGTCTTTTTTATCATATAAATTAGTAACAATTCTATTAGAAGGTTCAATAATAAGATTTAAATCCAAAACATTAATATTATTACTAATAGGAGTTTCATTGGAATTAATTCCAAATTGTCTGGATAAAAATCTATATCTATGACATAATTTTCAGTATATACCAAGCAAATCAGATCATCAACATATCTGTATAATGTATAATCTATTGAAGTAAAAGACTGTTCATAATGATAAAGGTATAAATTAGCTAACATACTGCTACTGTAGTCACCCTATGGAACTCCTGAGACTTGCAAGTATAATTTCTTTCTTTGAAAAATATAATTATTGAAAATGACAGGCCTAGCCCTTGTCCACATGTATAGCATTATTGCTTGGATTCCATTTGTTTTTCTTTTATCGTTTCTATATCATTGATTTTTGATGATTTTCTTTAACTTGATGATTCGAAATTTGTATTTTTTCCATTTGATTGAAGATTTGATGATTTACACTTTTATTTTGTAGGCTTGTTAGAAAGTTAGGTTTTTCGAGTTACAGCTTTTCACTTTTCTTTCATTGAACTTTCAAAGTTTTATTATTATTGAAATCATTTTATTTATTAGCTGCAATTGCGCAGTAAATTAAATGTATTTTGCATTGTCATTCCTATTTACTCAATATTTTTTTACATTTGCATATTTGCAAAGTATCTTTATTTTTTTAATATGCTACGGTATTATATATATATACACACACACACTCACATATATATATATATATATATATATATATATATATATATATATATATATATATATATATATATATATATATATATATATATATATATATATATATATATAACTACCCTTAATGAATCAACATTCGAATACGAACATCTAAACATGGGTTCGACAACATTGAAATTAGTTTTCTATGTATTCGAAAAAATTATTACGACAGATAGTTTCTTGAAAATGAATTCATATGTGCACACAAAACTATCCTTTCATATGGACTCAATCAATTATTTAATCATCATAACATTGTTAAAAAATCCTTTAATTATCCTAATGAAGACCATAAAATTTATAATTACTTTGACATTCCTAAAAATAAATTAAAACGAACTAAAAGAACAAGTGAATATAATAAAAATTACCCTCATTATCTGAACTAAAAAATGCCATCCTTCAGCAACATGCAAATTTTACTTTTGATTGGAAACAATGTAAGAACTAGATTTTCGCAATTAAAAAACAGCAATTAAATAGGGTATATAACCTTTTTATAACTACTGCATTTGATAACATTCATTTTAAACATTTATTCTATGATTTTCTCATTACCAGAAGTAAAAATCTTTGTTTATTTATATGTCACGAACTTAAATTCTAATGACGAGTGAAAACAATATACTAAAATAAACGAATATTGTACCTTGAATTTCACTAATTATGTGTTAAACAATCTGAAGATAATAATTTTTTAAAATCGTTTTCCAATTACTTTCTAGTCAAACATGTAAATCCTAAAATTGCATATAAATATGATAAACCGCTAGGACGTTATATTTTTAATTATAATCAAATTGCCAAATCAATAGATATTAATAAAAATTATGAATTCTATAAATAGTCATACTCCCACTGTCATTTAGATAAATACACAGACTTCGTAAATAAACACATGGGCATGTTATAACCGGAAATCTAAATATTATTAATTATGATGTACTGAGATCACTGATGTTACTTGGTACTAAGTACCGTATACCTACTAAATTTAAACATAAATTAATTTGTAAAGATTTATTTCTTGACTTAAATGAATTTATCTGTAAAATCAGCTATAAATATCAAATCCCTATAGAATCCTTCAAACCCTGGAGTTTCTTAATAGAGCAATACCTAAATCACTATATATATAATCAGAAAATTAATAAATCATATAAATTTAATTCAATTAAAAAGGATATTAATAAGATGATTTTGTCATTACATATGTCAATAAGACAAGTAGTAACTACTTAATCATATGTAAATATTACTATATAAGTGCCCTCCAGTCACACTTACTTAATAATCAAATCTATAATTTACATAATACTAAACTTAAAATCTTATCCAATATAATATCAACCAAATATAAGCAAATCCATCTAAAAAATACTTGTAATAACATTCCACATATTGTTTTAGTACCCAAGTTTCATAAATCCCCTGTTGCCTTTCGAACTATTACTAGTGGGCATAATTCTTACATTAGTAATGCTGGTAAATTATTATTAAAAATATTACATGAAGTATCCTTGTCAGGTGAGATCCCTAATAATTGTCATATTGTGAAAAACAGTTTTGAATTAGTTAAAAAATTAAAAACTCTTACTAATATTCATAGTATTTATACTTATGATTTTAAAGATTTGTTTAATAATATTGTTATAGATGACCTGTTTAGAATTAATATGGGAAATTTTGAAAAATGTAATATCAACCTAAAATTTTCAAATTTTCTTTTTAAAAAACTGCTAAATTTCACTCTTTATGAGAATTATATTCAACATGGTGGTACTTCTTTTAAACAACAGTTTGGTATCCCACAAGGAGTGTGTGCCTCATCATTGTTAGCTAATCTGCATTTATTCTTCTATGAAAAGAACATTAATCCAAGCTTGCATAATATGTACATGTTTAGATATTTAGATGACATACTATGTGTATCCTTTAATAATATCCCAATAGAATTTAACTTTTATCCTAATAATTTACAATTAAATGCAAGTAATAATGACACTAATGTTGCAAACTTTTTAGATTTAAATTTAAATTTACAAAATTGTAATATGGTTAAAAACTTGTATGATAAAAGACAGGATTTTAAATTTAATAAATCAAAAATTCAGCATTTTAACTCTTGCCTGCATATATCTGTTTTTAGAAATATTATAATAAACTAGGTTCTTAGAATCAATAAAATTTGGGATGAAAATTATAAATTAGCACATTTTATGGAATTATTGAGTACAGCGACTAATAATGCATATCCTCCCAAATTCGCTATTAAAATTATCAAATCAGTGTATCAACTGCCACTCGATAACATCCATGAAATCCTAAAAAACTTTCCCAATTATAGTGGCTAACAAAAAAAAAAGAGAACTTTATATATATATATATATATATATATATATAAAATTATTTATTAATTATATAAAAAAATAAAAATGAAAAATAATAAAATAAGCTAAAAAACAATTAGAAAAATCAAAAAATCCGAAAATAAGATACATTAATACTAACGTTTTCAATTTAATTTTCGCTAAAAAAATTGTATCTATATCCAGATGGAAACTACGATTTGAGAGCCCTCATAATGGTGTTGGTGTATAGTGGCATCCTCGATTATCTATTCCTTCAATGAATCTCTTGTTTAGTAAGAATTTTCATCTTTGCTTCATATCCATATTTCTTTTTGCTTATAAGCGTAATAGTCCTGTCTCTTGCTCTGACTCGCCGGATGGGACTGGGAGTGTAAATGTGGACGTTCGTATTGCCTCCCTGGTTGTATTTCGACTTGTTCATTCCGGTGCTTCTAGATAATTTAAGTTGTTGAGGTTGATCACGTATACACGTGGTGAAAGAAAAAGGGTTCATGCCATATGGTAATACAAATTTTCTTATATTCAGTTTTTCATCTTTTGATGCCAGTAGTCTGAGTTTGAGCATGTATAGTAATGTACTATTGCTCAATCTGAAACAGGCATTTGTTTGGGTTAATTAGAATTAAATACTCAGACCTGAAGATGAATTTAATTCTGATTAATCATTGAATTTGGGCCGGTGCTGTTCTTTTCTCTTATCGGTATTATGGCCGTGGTTTTGCTTCCATGGTGATGTTAATATTACTTGAATTTTTTATTATTACATTTTTCTAATTAATATATATATATATATATATATATATATAATTGAATATTTTTATGATTACTTGTAATATATATACCCGAGAAATACCAATGCAAATTGCTTATAAACAGAAGGTTTTTGCAAATCAGAAGCCTAGTGTAGCACGATGAGCTATGCAAGAAGTTTGGAAATTGAATAAATGGAATCTAGTGATTATAAAAGGAATAAAATGAATATGAAAAGCATTTCTGAAACCATGTACGTTATCAAGGGCCATACATGTTTCATTAATGCTGATTCTACGTTTCTGTTTACACAACTGTAAAATGTATTACAGAAATAATGTAAATGGCCCGACGTAGAAGAAAAGACAAAGTGGATCAAATACACAAAAAAATCAAACATGAATATAAAATAGTTTGTTACACCAGCTTGTGGATAATTATTGAAATGAGGATGCAAAGTATTATAAAGTAATATCAAAAGAATATAATGAAAATAAAATGAAAATATATCTACCCCTAGTACTGTGGTACTTCTGGAAGAGCATGTGTATTACCTATCATCTCAGAACAGGTTACAGTGAATTTTTTGTTACTGACTAAGCAGCTTTCTCAAAGCAGGTTAAAGTGAATTATACGAATAGTTTAACTGTTAGAAGAAGACATGGAGTTTATGAATTATTTAGAAATGCTAGAGTATGATGTGTCAATATGTTGCTGTAATAGATGCAAGTTTTTGAATTTAAATTTAAAATGTGTTTTAATAAAAGAAAAAATAAGATTGGGCGGGTAGTTATTTTTGATGACGGTGTTTATGAATTTATGAAGATGTTCTTTGTAGTAACAAGGTGTGCTTAACATTTTGATTCTTAATAACTGGTTATTAATAATATTTCTATATACAGATTTGGAAAGATTGGAAGAGAAATGTTGAAGTTTATTTACTTTGAAGTTATAAGTTTCTGTTTTGTCATAAATTTTAAATTGTATTGTATTTGCATTTTTAATTGTTAAACTAACGTCTAGAAAATTGATCCAGTTGGATGTATATACATTTTCAATGAGTTGTAGATTAGGTGGATATATATATATATATATATTTATTTAAGGCTCTTATAATTTGCGAGTAATTGATTTGTGAAGTTGAAGAAGAATAAAAAAATGTCCGTTTTCAAGTTTGTAATGTTTATATCTTAAAACATAAAAGTTCCAGCTGTAAACAATGAACAATAATTTGTAGCTATTTGAAAATCCTATAAGTGTATTTAATTGCATTTTAGATTTATCTTTTAGTTTTTAGTGGTTATAATTTCGAAATTTTAATATTTTAATATTTTGACCAGGGTTTTAAATTGGGTGAGGCAGTTGTAATATCTAAAATGTCACGTGTGTTGCAACTCAATGTGTGTACTAACTCCTTGGTGAAATTTTGATGCAAAAGCACGCGATATTTTTTCTTGTTTAAGAAAAAAACGAGGTTAAATGAACTTAAGGATTCTAAAGATGTTTAATGATTGACGAGATTTGAACAGAATAGATGGAAATGTGCGTTTTCAACTACGCATTTATGTGTTGCCAGGCAAGTTTATAGATTAACTTGAATCTAAAATATTTTCAAATACATTGTATAAGTTTAATGTATATATTGAGAAGCAATTTAGTAAAAAAAAATGGATATATTGAAGTGAAGTCTATGGGCTGAATATCCAGAAGAAATCGGTGTGAAAATTAAAAGCAATCGGACCGCTATGAAAGCCTGTAAACGAAATATATGAGTCTGAAAAATCAGACAAATGTATTAAACTTTACTGGAGTTTTTTATTCTACAAAATGTTATTCTCGCAAAACATTCCCGCTCCATCAGACTCTAGCCACTGCCGATTTTTGACTGTGCTATGGGTATATGTGTCCGTGTGTATATCTACTCTAGCTCAAAAGTTATCGGATAAAATTTCCTAAAATTTGGTTAATGCATCACCAAAAGAAAAAGGAAATGTTTTAAACCGCAAAGTGAGTATAATTTCAAAAAAATATCCATTTTTAACACTTTAAAACAAAGTTGAAAAGTGTTTATGACTTCATTCTGAATGTCTGTCTGTCCGTTAGCACGACAACTGCCGTAAAAATGACTTAATCAAAATGAAATTTTAGTATGTTATTCAGACGGTCTGTAGGACCTATGGGAATATAAAGGAATAATATCACCCAATTAGTTTTGGATTGAACCCGGGTTAAAAAAAAGAAATACATTGAGCCATATGGGACTTAATTTTTCAAACATTTTTTAAGCGGAAATAAAATTCACAAATTGCTTCGAAAATGTTAGGTAATAATCAAATTGTTCCATAAAATATATAAAAAAAATTCAGCGAAATATATTCAGTAATTTTTTAAATAAAAATTAAAATAATAATTACACCTCTTATAAGAAGCGATCACGTGACCATGATATGAAAATATTACATGACCCACTTCAAAATGATATATGGCATCCATCTTGTCTCAAAATCGTGATTTTTAAAGTTCTTTTTCATTCATATTGAGTGTTGCATTCGTCCAAAAACCACTTTATTTTTGGTTAAATTCTGTGCATGTACATACTGAAACAACGCAATTACAATAAATTTGAGTTTAAATGCTCGTCCAAATTTGATTATTTCTACAACGAAGCCTATTTTTCACCTATGTAAAATGTAAACAGCAAAATATATAAAATGAGTTGTATTAGAATTGCTGTATTTCTTTAACACAAAATCATTTAGTTCATGGAGTCTGCATAGCTGATATGAATGAAATATTCATTGATTTTACAAAGAGAAGAACGATTTTTTTCGATGAAGTTTTAAGCATAGAGTTTAATTACTTGTAGCTCCATGCTCTTAATTTTTAAATAAAATAAATTATTATAGTATAGTATAGTATAGATGCCAATTAGTATAGATGCCAATAGTCATTTATCTGCTATAAAAACAATTTATTTCTCCATCCATCACGCTTGGCGATATTTTGGCAGAATGTCGCCAACTTGGTGGCTTTTAAATGTTGCCAAATTATTGAAAATGTCACCAAATAGATAAAATCCAAGCTAAATCAATAAAAATGACGACTAATTGCTGAAAGTTCAATATCTGGGAATGAACATTTTTTTTATCAAATGGCCAGTCACTTGACTTTCACCATTCGCCTATATATCGGCCAGAAACGTGAACCATTTAGCAGTCCTGGGACGTTGCCCCAGGCGCACCAGAGGGGGCGGAACACACTGCACTTAACAATACAACATCCATGCCTTACGTGGGACTCGAACCTACAACTAGGCAGCCGAACGATCGCTTAAAAACGCTCGCCTTGACCGTTCGACCACCGCGTCGGCGTGGAAAGAACATAAGAGTAGACTATAAGAATAGCCCATTTCTCAGTCTATCCATCCGTAATACGTGGCGATAAATTTAGCAGGATGTCCCCAACATGGTGACTGTTTCAAAAGTTGCTAAAGTGACAAAAATGTCGCCCCATTGATAAAGATGACGCCAAATGGGAAGTAATGTTTAACACATTCTGATTACCGTCATATGACAGGCATACCGTCTAGTCTATAAAAAATGCTCTTTACTTCTTTTGTCAGTAACACTTACGATGGAGCATTTGACGAACTTGGAAAATAAATTAGCAAAATATCGCCAATTTGTCGATATTTCGCCCCAGAATGACGAAAATATCGTCAAAATTGCAAAAATGTCGCTAAATTTATGAAAATCACTCTTAATTGATGAATTAATTGTTAAAATATTTTAATATATGGACTATATCGCTTATTGAGGATGCTATCAATATTGATAATTGATTATTTAGAGCTGCACGAAATATAAGTTAATTGAGTATTTTGAAATAGTTTTACATGTTGTCATTCGGAAAATCGCCAAATGTACAATTCAAGGATAAAAACATAGCATCGTGAATCTTATGCATTATTTCTTGATTGTATAAGTAGTAAATTCATTGCATTATATAAGGAAAATCACGTGCTGCTCACATCAGAATTTTTTTCCAAAGTGTGATGTCAGTATGACCCAGTTTCCTTTAACCTTTCAAACGCAGCAAATCTTTAATTTGATTAGAATATAAAACGATTGCCTAATTAAATTTTCTCTTATCTCAGACAATAAAAAGTATGCAATTTCTTCAGTCAAAACAGAGACAGTTTTGCATATTTTATTTCATTAAAGTACTACTTTGAATACAGACGTATGATACGGACCAGAAGATTTTATCAATCCCTATATGCATTTTTTACCATAATTTTATAATTTTTACGATGGAACTTCGTATTGCATGGATTTTCTAAAAGCTGGATATAAAACTGCTTCAAAAACAATTTTTTTTGTAAAACTTGCAATACTGTCAAAACATACAATATTTTATTTATTTTTTCTTACTAAAGAAACATTTCCTAAAAGTTAGTCTACGTCCCACACAAAATCAGGCGCAGGGGTGCAAGTGGCCTATAAGACACGGTTTGAAAATCAATGTTCTAGAACCCAAGCCGATTTCTTTAAATTGCTTTTTTATCAAATTAATTTGTGGTAGAAAACATTTTTACAGCTGTTTCATCAACATTTTTATGATTATTATTCACTTTCTAACATTTTTTCTTAATTATTAAAACTAACGCTGGGAAATCAAAAGTCAAAAGAACAACGCCTTTAAAATTCGACAATGTCATTCCGTAAGACACAGATGAAAAGACAGTATCTTGGTAATTAATTGAATTTTTAACTAAACTTAGATGATTTTTTAACCTCTGGCATATTTTAAGTTTTTTTACAAAATACTCATTTTGTTCTAAATGGGAAACAGCAAGATATTTTATTATTAAAATGAAAAGTGCGTTGCAAAAAAAAAATATTACGTGAACATTTTTGTGAATATTATTTTTACAGTTCTCTTTATAATGTGGTAAAAATGGTACTTTAAAAAGAAAAGGGAGGATCTTGATAAAAACGCTGAAACTTGATCTCAAAGGAATGGTGCATTTTTATTACAATGCCGCATTCTAAAATAATGAAAATGTATAAAAAAATAGTAAAAACAGATAAAAAAAATCTGATGTGCGCGGCTGACGACTTTCTCTGCAGATTCATAATCACGTTCTCTTCATTTATTCAGTAATTCATTAAATTGAGTTTAATTGCACAAAATAACAGCCATAATTATTTTAAATTATACTGAATTTGCATTTTTAATTTAAATTCCGTTTTCTTTTGGTAACTGGGCTTATTTTCAAAGGTGGAGTAGCGAAAATGCGAAAAAACTAAAGTGTCTCAAAAACGGTTAATCATAGAGTAATGAGGTTAGTCTTATTCTTTTTGTTGCTAACAATTATGTATTAAATAAGCATTTAATTGATATATTTAAGCGTACGTAGTCTTTCATTTTTAGATTTAACGATTTTTGAGGGCCATTTCGTAAAAAAAAATCTGATGTGGGCAACACATGACTTTCCTTATATAATTCAATGCATTTACTACTTTTACAGTAAAAGAAAATAGGTTATTCTTATATGAGATACTTATATTATTTCCAAGATATTGACATTTCGTCAATTAGTCGTCATTTTCATTGATTTAGCGTCATTTTTATCCACTTGGCGAGATTTTCATTAATTTGGCAACATTTAAAAAAAGCTGCCAAGTTGGCGACATTCCGCACAATTTGTCGTCAAAATCTCGTCAAGCGTTATGGACGGAGAAATAAATTATTTTTATAGCAGATTGCCGTTCAAATACAAAAGTATTACTCAAAGTATATTTTCTAGTGAATGGAACGAGCTAGATTCACGAGAATAATGTCACCAAATTTATCGCAGGATATTGCTTATAAAAAGTGAACATGTTTCTGAAAAGTTAATTTTTTTTTTAATTTATGGGATTTTTTTATAAATTTATTTGAAAAATGTGCAATATCTCGAGAACGGTTCATGCTAGCGTTCTAAAATTTATGTCAATCGTTTTCTAAAGAAAAATTATATAAGAAATGTCTATTTGCATAACTTTATTGAAGGTTCTGATTTTTTAATGAATTTTTCAAAATTTCACTCGAAAATTTAAGGGATTCTGGACATTCGATTGTATTTAAAAATAATAGGCTTCCAGTATTTAGGCATTATAATTTTTGTACCAAATTTCATTCGAATCGCTGAGTTTGTTCGCGAGATATCGTCTCCACAGTCTCACTGACACATACGCTCGCGCACGCACGCACGCACACACACACACGCACGCGCGCACGCGCGCGCGCACGCACACACACACGCACACACATCACCTAAAAAAGTTCGATTCGTGATCAGGGATCGTTGAAATGTGCTCTCCCGTCGAAAACTCGACTTCGAATTTTCGACCCCGCCACAATACTTTCCTTATACATTATTTATATGTATATAAGGAAAGTAAATAGGCAGCTTTTTTTCCGAATCGTATCAAAATCTAATTAGCACTATTTCAACTTACATGTGATTTATTTATCTAGCAAACTTTGTGAAATTTAGGCTATTAATTTTTCGGCTAGAATGGACTCAAGCAATTTTTGCCGCCATTTCGCAAAAATAGGCAGGTTATTTTATTCTGAATCGTATCAAAATCTAATATGCACCAGGGTCACCCACAAAGTACTTACCTACCAAATTCTATGAAATTCGATCAATTAGTTTCTTAGTTAGAGAGGATACATACATTGCACAGACAGACACATACACACACACACAGAGAGAGAGAGAGTCGTCACGCTTTCTTTCCCTATACATTACCATGTATTACAGGGGAAGTAATAAATATCTTTTTCAATTTTCCGAAAGAATATATAGCTTTGGATGGGGGGGGGGGGGAGAGTATTGCAGGTAAATTTTGTGTATATTAATACTATCATTTTTTACAGATGATGAAAAATTTGTTAAACTTCATCGATACGATGAAGATAAAAACAGATATGTAATGATGTTGTGGCATTAAATCTTCACCTACTTACGGCCGTAGACCGTAGTAAGGTAGTACACTAATTAATTAAAATGATTGAGGCGGGAAGACCAAAAAGTAGTATAAATCCAATTGTTGTCGTGTCTGGGATAATAGACAATGTTTATTTACTTATTAAATATATTTACAACGAATAACATTTGCAATTCTAAAATCATTCGAAGGAATTGGAATAATTGGCCTAAGTAATTGTGCTAATATCCTGTTACTGTTTGATCCGCATATCAGACTCAAAACATTCATTCGTTTATCTCGAGGGTTGACAGGGGACATTTATGGGGCGGGACAGCCTGTTGATTACGGCACGGGGATTACACTCTGAGGACCCGAGTTCGAATCTCTCTCTGCCTAAGCTGTCCCCTTGTTCATGTGGAGTACGGGCACGTTAAATATGTAGGACCGTCAGTACTTCCGAGACGTTGATGGTAGGAAAAGGAGGGTACGTTTCCTGTAGATGTCGCCACCATTGGGTATCGGTCTGAATTGGGTAGCACTGTTCCCACCGTCCAAACTGATTCAGTGGCATACCCAGGATTTCTTTAAGGGTGGGGTGCATCCTTGAGATAGTTTTCCCCAGTGACGTCATGATATATATATATAAATCTGTTTAACAGATACCTTATACTTTCGGGTAGTTCGGACGATTTTAGTCGAAAGAAAAGGTGCGTTCGTAAAACTATTTAGGGAGATAAAATATAGTTTCCTCACCAAGCATTTTCTCAGCGGACTGTTGCTTTCTAACTGCTCCATATACTATCGTCAGGTTCAGCAACTCAACTGATCATCCGCCAGTAACGCCACTTATATTATTGCCCTCGGACAATATGGCCTTTTCTTTCTTGTCAGCTATACACACATATATCTCAAAGTTCTTTTCATAAAACGATACTATGCAGAAATAGGTTTACCATACTGCCGGTTCTTATCATTTTGTCCCGCTTTGAAATGCCTCTTTTTAGAATAAAGTTGTGGTGAGAAAGAACAATTCCTGTGGCAATAAGGAAGTGTGATATTGCGTTGATTTCAATTAAAACAGCTGCTGAAAAAATTAATGAAGTACTTAACAGTGCTATTATAGACGTAAATGAATTGTCTGATAAAGTGGTGATTATTAAGAAATTATTATCTTCGAACTGTGACACTCGGGAAATATTGAAAATAAACTGCGAAGAAAATAATTTGCAAAGATTCAAATTTTGAAGAATTTCAGGGATCAAAAACTTTCCAATACCGAGTTTCAGCCGAGTTATGTAATATAATTTGTTTACAAGACACTTCCGCTCTTGCTGAAAGGGTGTTTGTTCACCATTCTGAACAACGTTTGGTCTAAAAAATGAGCTAGAATGGTCGAATCAACTAGGTCTAATGAAGGGGTAATGTTAAATCTAATGCTTTGTGATATAAACATAGATCTGCAATGTTAAATTTCTATGAAAAAATTAAAAACGACAACCATTCCGTTAAAAGTTCGGGCTGGCAACAAGTATACGAATGACCGAAATCAAATTATTAATGACTTATATATCCAGTTTCATGTATTCAATAAATAATTTTATGTATTTTTAAGTATTACTTTCCTTATATGCATCATGTATAAGGAAAGTATTATGACGGGGTCGAAAATTCGAATTTGAGTTTGCGACGGGAGAGCACGTTTCAAGCATCCCTGAAAACGAATTGAACATTTTTGAGGTGACGCCTGTGTATATGTGTGTGTGAAAGTATGTGTGTGTATGTGTCAGTGAGCCTGTGGAGACGATATCTCACGAACGAATGGAGCGATTCGAATGAAATTTGGTACGCAAATCACAATCCGTGAATACTGGAGGCCTATTGTTTTTAAACACAATCGAATGTTCAGAACCCCCCTAAATTATCGAGTGAAATTTTGAAAAAATCAAAACCTTTAATATAGTTACACAAATAGACATTTTTTATGTAATTTTCCTTTAGAAAACGATTGCCATAAACTTTTGAACGCTAGCATCAACCGTCCTCGAGATATTGAATATTTTTCAAATAAATTTATCAAGAAATCCCATAAATTAAAAACAAAATTTTAACTGTTAAGAAAAATGTTCACTTTTCATGTGATAAATTTGGTGATATCATTCTCGTGGATCTAACTCGTTCCATTCACGAGAAAATATATTTTGAGTTACTTTTGTATTTAAACGCCAATAGTAATTTATTTGCTGTAAGAATAACTTATTTCTCCGTTCATAACACTTGGCGAGATTTTGGCGACGAATTTAGAGGAATGTCGCCAACTTGGCGACATTTTAAAATGTTGCCAAATTAACGAAAATCTCGCCAAATGGATGAAAATGTCGCTAAATCAATGAAAATGACCGCTGATTGAAGAAAATTCAATATCTTGGAAATAATATAAGTATCTACTATAAGAATAACATTTTTTTAACTATAAAAGTAGTAAATTCATTGCATTATATAAGGAAAGTCTTGTGCTGCCCACATCAGATATTTTTATTTTGCCACGGTGTGGAAAACAATGTATATGGTATACTATGCATAAAAATAGTTTAAAATAACGCAATTTCTAACTTTATTAAAAGCGAATAACGGAAACAAACTGGGCAACGCACAGGTCTCAGGGGCCGCAGCACTGGGCTCCCTAATTTTAAGGGGTCCCTTATATTTTGTATGTGATAAAAATTTAAGCAGAAATAAATTTTTAATTAAAGCATAAGTTATTTACTTTAAATTATAAAATATGTTAATAGTTTTAAATATTATGCATATATTACTTTGAAGTAAAACATTGGAAGTTTCCTACAAAAGGGCCTTTGAGGTCTATAAACTTGAGTCCCCAATATTTTATGCGGTGATGTTTCGAATGTGTTTAATATGCCACAACGGTGTGGGTGCCCCGAATTAACATCTGGCTCTGGCTCTCCCAATTTGGCTTGATCAGACATTGTAAGTAAACCCAAATCATCAATAAACAGCCCATGCTTTTTGCCATTCGTCAAACAATAATTGCCATCGTGCGTAAATCACTCGCACTCGAAATTATGTTGTTTGATTTTGGACTGAAAATTAAAATACATAAATATCTATTCTTCAATTCTTAGACTCATGTGTCTTTTTTGTAAAAATAACACATTGGCTCATTACTTTGTCACGTACATTTTCACACAAACAAGGTTTCCCTATTCAATTGTAGCAAATTGCGTAACCTATATGTCAGCGCTGAAGGCAAGATGGGTCGTGTGAAAAGACTAATTTCCTGTATACACAACTTCAATTTCCTCAATATCAAATTTCCCATCTAATGGAAGAAAGTACTTCTTTTGCTATACTTCTTTATTCTGAGTTTGTTTCGAGCTACACGCTTTATTTAGGAAGATGTGTTAAATTTTTCGAAATTTTCCCACAGAAAACCGTGTTTTTTTTCTGGGGGATGAATGAAACTTTGGAGGGGGTGGGCAAGTTTTCCATTTGCCCTATATAAATATATCTAAATGGTGTCACATAAATAGAAACTAGGTTTAACATAAAATGTCTCAGGGGGGGGGGGTGAGGGGGGCTTCGCCTACCCCAGACGTATGCCTGAAAGAAACACGACAGAAAAATGTGTGCACCTATTTATTGAAAGAGAAGTTTCAAAACTTTAGTTTTGTGTTCGGATGCAGATACTGCAGATATGAGAAAATAAAGTAAAGAGAAATATACGGGTACCTAGGGACGTACTTAAACATTTAAGTAACTGTGTAAAGATAGATCTATGATTGTGCATGTTAGGTCAACGTGGTAATAGCTCATTGAATAGAAGTTGTTGCAGCGCCGTTAGCAATAACTGAAAGAGTTTGGAACCGGAATTTGTCAAGAAAGAAAAACAGAAACATGTACATATCAGATTTGTGCAGCTCCGTCTGACTAGTTGAAATCGACACCCACGGTGACATCCATTTCAAAATAGAAATTAATCCATTAGAACGAAACATACCTTCACTGCATATAAATAGTATGAGAGCACTACATTAAGAATTTTCTTGGAAGATATAAATGAGCATTTTTTAGACTCATTTATTATATTTTTAATTGTGAAAATCCACTTTACCTTGTGCAAGTACAATCCCACATCGTATTTTCAATTATTTTTTTTTCACCATAAGCAAATGTTAGTTTATTCTGCGTAAGAAATAAATATCTAATAATGGGAGGAAAGAAAAAATACCTTCCTCAAATAAAAACATGTAATTGAGAAAAAGAAATGTTGCCAAACGTTTTGTACGAAATCACACTGAGAAAATGCGTTCCAGTGTTAAATTCGGTTAGAAAATGTGTAAAAAACATTTAATAAGTTTTGTTTCCGAAATAAAGGATTATAGGGGACAAAACTTCTCAAACAATATTTTTCTGCAATACTTTTATCAATTTTTTCACCAGAATTCATTTTTATGTAAGAACAGTACTTCTCTTTTCATTGCTTATCTATTTATTTATTTATTTTGGAAAATAAAAAAATAGTTACACTTAAGAATATAGTTACGCTCAGGATCTAGTTACATTTATAAGGATATAGTTATAGAAAACTTCCAAGGATGAAATTTTTCTTGACCGTTTTTTTTATAGGCTCGAAGAAATGTCCATATTGTACTCTTAAATTAATGCGTGTTCTTAAGAGTTTTTTTTCCAAAAATCCAAGCAAAATGTCTGTTAACTCATACTCACGAAACTAGTTGAAAAGGGCGATTCGAAATTTAAGATCTCGTTCTATTATGTATAGCATCATCATTGGATTAGTTTTCACTTTTAATATGCACTTTTTTGTGTAAAATACCTGTGTCTGCAACGACAGCAAGAAAATATGTTATTTGTCCAAGTTCTGCGAACTTTAATGGAGACCGATAAATTCTGTTTTACAACGCAGCTGCCATCATATTCCAGTAAAATTGAATGCAGGCTACACGAAACTATAGTAGTCAAGTTCATGCTAACAAAACTGGCTTTTTGTTCACAAATATGCAGCACATAAGAAGTTTTCTTGCTTTGATAAGTGGCAATCTCCATTTGCTTGCAATCTCAATAAATTTTCAAGGAATGCCTCACTCAGATTCTAAATCAATTCATATCCAAAGCCGCTTAAATGCTCTTTGCAATATTTATAATTATTTCTCTTTTATAAAGAGATAATTTTCTTTTACGTAAGTGAAGTCATTAGCTAATTATCGCATTTTCAAATTATTTCTTATGCTGAATAAACTTTGGTTAAAACTTGTAAATATAATATTACTCATCAATAAAGAACCGTAACGGAAAATATTTTTGCAAACACTTTGTATGAAATTACACTGGAAAAACAGTATTCCTGAAAAAACTTCGGATTATAAAATGTGTCTGAAGCAATACGATAGTGTCTGCTTTAAAAAAAACGGGAATCAGAGGATAAGATTTCAGGAGCATTTTACTTTTATCATTTTTGTAACAATATTATGTTTCGTATCAAAACATTTTTTTCGTCTTTTGCTTTCATATCTTTCCCGCTTTCATGTTTTCGGATATAGAAAGATTCGTGAAACGCAAGAGGGAAATATATTTAGATTATTTCAATTTTAAAAAATTGCAATTTATTGAAATCTGATACGGAAAAAATAATGTAAATAATTAATAAAAGCATTTGGTATAAACTTTCAAGTTTCGATATAAGATTTAGGCTCTTCTATAGGATTTAGTCACTTTCATATTTTCCACCGGTATTCAGTTTCATTTAAGAACAGTATTTTTCTTTTCATTAGTTATTTATTGAGTTATTTATTAATTTTGGAAAATAAAAAAAAAGTTATACATAAGGATATAGTTACACTGATGAGGATATTTATAGGCATCTTACAAGGATAAAATTTTCTTGACTGTTTTCCTGATAGGCTTGAAATGTCCATGTGGTATTCTTAAATTAATGCGTGTTCTTTAGAATTTTGTCCAAAAAGTTTGTGAACTCCTACTCATCAAACTCGTTGAAATGGACTATCCAAAATCTAGGAGCTCTCTCAATAGTAGCATCCCTGGACCAGTTTTCACTCTTGTACGCTCTGCTGCGTAAAATACATATGCCTGCAACGACAGCAAGAAAAAGCATTATGTGTCAGAGTTTTGTGAATTTCAATGGAACAAATTCTGTTCTACAACTCAGCTAGTATGAAATTCTATGAAAATGAAACTTAGGCTACCCGAAAGTATAATAGTCAAGTTCATGCTCACAAAACTCATCTTTTGTTCACAAATATAACAAGTTTTCTTGCTTTGATAACTGGTATACTGAATTTGTTTGCAATCTCAACAAATTTTCATGGGGTTTGTTACTCAGATTCTAAACAACGAATTCGAGTCTAAAACCCCTCAAATGCCCTTTTCAATATTTATAATTATTACTTCCCTTATATACATAATGTATAAGGAAAGTATTGTGACGAACTCGAATTCGAAAATTCGAATTCGAGTTTTCGACAGGTGAGCACGTTTCAAGCATCCCTGATCACGAATCGAACATTTTTGAGGTATTGTCTCTGTGTGTGTGTCAGTGAGTCTGTGGAGACGATATGTCACGAACAAATGGAGCGATTCGAATGACATTTGGTACAAAAATCGCAATCCGTGAATACTGGAAGACTATTGTTTTAAAATACAATCGAATGTTCAAAACCCCCTTAAATTTTCGAGTAATAGACATTCCTTATGTAATTTTTCCTCAGAAAACGATTGACATAAATTTTAGAACGCTAGCATGAACCATTCTCGAAATATTACACAATTTTCAAATAAATTTATCAAAAAATCCCATAAATGAAAAAAAAAATATTAACTTTTATGAAACGTGTTCACTTTTCATATATAATATCATGCGATAAATTGGGTGACATCATTCTCGTGGATCTAACCCTTTCCACTCACGAGAAAAGATAGTTTGAGTAGTACTTTTGTATTTGAACGCCAATAGTCATTTATCTGCTGTAAGAATAACTTATTTCTCCGTCTATAACGCTTGGCGAGATTTTGAAGACGAATTTGGCGGAATGTCGCCAACTTGGCGACATTTTTAAATGTTTCCAAATTAACAAAAATCTCGCCAAATGGATAAAAATGACGCTAAATCAATTTAAATGACGACTAATTGAAGAAAATTCAATATCTTGGAAAGGATATTAGTATATACTATAAGAATAACATTATTTTAAACTGTAAAAGTAGTAAATTCATTGCATTATATAAGGAAAGTCGTGTGCTGCCCACATCAGATTTTTTCTCTTTTATAAAGAGGTGATTTCCTTTTACGTAAGTCATTGGATAATTATCGCGTTTTCAATTTATCTCTTACGCTGAACAAACTTCGATTAAAACTTGCAAATGTATTTTTACTTATTAAAAAAGAGCCGAAACGGAAAATATTTTGCAAACACATTGTATGAAATTACACTAAAAAAACAGTATTCTGGGTAAAACTTCGTATTATAAAACATGAAGCGACACGATAGTTTTTGTTTTTTTGAAAAAAAGAGGGAATCAGAGGATAAGATTTCACAAACATTCTATTTTTATTATTTCTGCAACAATATTTTGTTTCGTAAAGAAACATTTGTTTCAGCTTTTGCTTTCATATCTTTGCTGTTTTAATGTTTTCGGATTTAAAAGGATTCAGAAAACGCAGGAAGGAAAAAATATGCTTTAGATTATTTCAATTTTAGAAAAATTATAATCTATTGAAGAATTGGTAAGTATAAGATACTGTAAACAAATCAAAGCATTCACTTTGAGCTTCGATATTTAGTCGCTTTTAAAACTATTTATGTCTAAAAAAATGCAGTTACTTTCGATTAACAAAGTGTGTTGTACTAGTATTTAGGTTTGACAAATATAAAAAAAAAAATTAAAATTATTAAATTTATTGGAACTTTGCATTTTATTTTGTTTTATTTATTTCTTTTTATTTTTTTATTTTTTTTTACTTTGTTTAACAATATATGACGC
This sequence comes from Amaurobius ferox, assembly GCA_951213105.1. Lineage (NCBI taxonomy): Eukaryota > Metazoa > Arthropoda > Arachnida > Araneae > Amaurobiidae > Amaurobius > Amaurobius ferox. Next base: position 23,719,994 of record OX578138.1, on the reverse strand, counting down.
TTAGCGCCGAAAGTATTCGTTCTAATCAAAAATTAATTCAGTTACGTTCTGTCTTTCATGATCGTCTCAGCTATCTAAACACCAAATGGAGATCTAAAGATACTTTTAAGCATGGAATTGTAGTGCTTCATATGTAAAACCACATCTGTTGTTCATTTTTAACACTTTACAACATAGTTTAAAAGCGTTTATATAACTTTGTTCATTCTGTCTGTCTGTCCGTTTGCACGATAACTGACGTAAAAATGATTTTATCAAAATTAAATTTTAATATGTTGTTGAGACGGTCTGTGACATGTGGGAATGTAAGTGAATAATATCACCTAATTAGTTTTAGATTGAACCCAGGTTAAAAAACTGAAATACATTGAACCCTATGGGATCTAATTTTTCAAACGTTTTTTAAGCAAAATTAAAATTCATAAATTGCTTCAAAAATTTTAGAAAATTTTTAAATTATCTCATAATATATATAAAAACATTTCCGTAAAATATGTTTGGTAGTTTTTTAAATAAAAATTATAATATAATTACACCCATATAATATGAAGAGATCAAGTGACCCACTTCAAAATAAAATATGGCATCCATCTTTTTTTCCAGAGTAAAAGTCGTGTTTTAAAGTTCTTTTAAATTTATATTTAGTTTTGCATCCTTCCAAACCCGCTTTATTTTTTAGTATTTTCTGCGCATCTATATTCACTGTCAATGCAATTACAATATTTTTAGTTTAAATGATCATCAAACTATTTATACAACGAAACCTAATTTTAATTGATGTAGAATGTAAACAAATCATTGTAAAATGAGTTGTATGAGAATTGCTGAATTTTTTTCACGCAAAATTATTTAACTCTGGAGTCAGGAATAAAAGTGTATGAGTGAAATTTCATTCCTTTTACAAAGAGAGCCAGACGATTTATATTTCGATGACGCCATTTGAATAAAGTTTATTTTTTTCGATGAAGTTTTCAAGTAAAATAAATTATTGTAGTTCTGTGATAATTAAAAATATATCATCGCTAAATGTATCGCATTTTAGAAATGTTTAAATAAAATTGCATTTCAGTTGGAAACTGTTTCATAATCAATGCTTTATGCATGATTGATCTTTTTTTTTATTATATTAACTTTGATAAAAGTGTCATAAAATATGAATTGATCAACTCCAATTGTTCAAAACACAACGTAGTTCTAAGTGCAAAACATTCGAAAATTCTTAAAAGGCATTAGAAGATTCAAAAACGTAAAACTGCTTTCACTGTTATTCTCCCGATTCGCAGAAATTGTCTTTATTTACAGCGAACCCTCTAAAACCCGTAGATATCCAAAAGATGGAGTATTTTTTTTTTAATGCTAGAAATACGTAGTTAACAACTCACTTTGAACACTCACTTTGACCTCGCGGTTTTGCAAAGAAAGTTTAAAAAATCTTCTCTGATTGGCTATTTTTTTTTTTTTTTTTTGCATTCTGCTGGTTCACTGTTAATCACTTTATGTCCACGCCTTCTTTTCGTACGATAATAGGATTTGAACGTCGACCCCCTGTGCAGATCATAAGTGCGGAAACCGTTTCTTAATTACTTTACGAAAATAGGGTTCATCAGGAAAATCTCCTACTGTTTAGGCCCAACCCACCTAAGAAAGATCTTTGCTTCGTTTTGGAAGAAAATGCCATCCATCTATTATATAGGATAGTTGCGCTAAAACCACAAAGAAGAGACATATGAATTTAGAGAGCGTCTCACTCATTATCCATCACTGTCTTGGATAGGACCCATTGTAACCCCTAAGACGATTTTTATAAACATATGGAGTACCGAGTATCAAAGGTCTTGTTAGCAAGAACTTTCAAAGTTAAGTTCCGAAGGATTTCTCTATTTTCTTATTTTCTTTTATCTTTTCTATGTTTTCCTCTTAGGGATTAAAAAAAAATTTGGCTGTGTTAAGTTCTGTCTCAGGAGTAAATACTTTAAGTGTGAAAAGACCTAGCTAAGTTATCTGGAAACTTCTAAGGGAAAGGAAGTCTAGAAATACTTAACAAAAAATTCTGCAACATCTTGCTGGAGGGGGAACCAAAAATCCAGCTCCTTTAAATTATATACCGTTATCAATATTATAAACGTTGAGACCCAGACCGTCCGACCTACCAGAAAGGTGTAAGGTAACTGTTTCGATGGCCGGGAAGTGCCACCCAATTTAGACCGGTACCCAGTGGGAGAGGCATCCACAGGGACCGTACCCTCCTTCCCCTACCACCAACCTCTCGGAAGGACTTACGGACCCACATGTTTAACGTGATCGTGCTCCGCGTGAACACGGCGGCAGTTTTGGCAGTGGCGGGAATCGAACCCGGGTCTACCGAGTGCAATTCCAGCGCGCTAACCACTGGGCTACCGCGCCCTAATATTATAAGCTTGTAAACTTTTCATATTTTTAGGTCATAGGGACATTTATATATATTCTGCAAATATTTTGTAGTACCCTTCAACTTCTTAGTTCCCTGGAAGATGGTAATCGATAATATGGCTCCTTTAAGTTCTGTGTCTTGGTTGAGACTATAAGTATACAAAAATTCAGTCTTCAAGGTTTCCAGGGTGGTTTCTAGAGTGTCGAAAGGGGAAAACAAGTTAGATAATTATTATACAGACTAGCTATGGTGCCGCAGCATGCGGTCATGAAATATAGGAACCAGTGTTTATAACAATCCGTTTTCTAGAAAGTTTTGCGCCCGAACAGCGAACGCAGATGTTGAAAAAGTGTGCCGAAGTTCAGCGTGGACAGTTTGAACGGGTCTATTGCAGAGTAAAAAATATGATGTGAAAATCGTTTTAAAATCGGAGTAGCAGCCACCAAGATTGATAAAAACGCAGATTTAGAAAATGAGGACCATCCCGCCGAGCACTCCCTTCCACCACAGCCGCTCTTACCCACGCGTCAGCTGTTTGCGATTCCTAGCTTCGAATATTCCGCTACCGATAACGGAATGCTCCACACCCCTTTTCAGTAATGGGAAGAAATCAAACTAAAATGGTCACAAATGAGAACTTATTTTCCGGACGTGTGACTACGGGTCTTTAGAATGGAAGTTATTGGATCCGTAACTTGATTGTAAAAAGTTAGCACATAAAGTGATGCAAAAGCAATTGAAGCTTTCTAGAACTAAAGGGATGAGGATTCACGATGACAACTTTTGAAGATTATATCCCGAAAAATATGTCTTTGTCGACCGTATTAAAATGAGTAATAAGGATAACATTCGAAAATAGTTCTTTCTCGTTTTTAAAAACCCGTATGAAAAATTTTTCGAGTTTTTGAAATATTCAACTTCCAGAGGATTTTCAAAAGTTATCTATCTCCTGTGCAAAAAAAAAAAAACACCTGAGATTCTCACTTTAAATTTTGACTTAGTGATAAATTCTTCCCTAATTCTTGATTTTACACTCCGATAGGTCGTGAGTGAACATCGTGAGTGAATAGGTCTGAGTTTACACTCAGATAGGTCCTCTTAATGAGGTTTCTTGTCAGAATTTAAAAACAGAGCAGTTACATAACAAGAGCTCAAAACCACAATGTTCTCATGTAAATTATTGTTCAATAGAGTGCGTTACGTATTTATGTACATGTGTATGTGTGTGTGTGTGGGGGGGGGTTGGTTTTTATTATTCATCACTACTCTTAAGATAAGCCAGGATATGGCCGTCAAGATCTCTGGAGGTTTCTGACAGTTCTCTGTTCGTCAAGTTCTCTGGAGGTTGCCGGGTAGATTGGAATTTTTTATTTTTTCCTTATCCATAATCTGTACGACTGGTGAATGTTGAAACGGCCGAACATAACCCTTTCTTCCTGGGCCAATTAGGGCCCATATGTTCTTAGGAGTGTTACTTTTGTAATTTTTTTATATCAGTGTACTCTAGTTTAGAAGTGTTATTTTTGTAATTTTTTTATATATCAGGGTACTATTCTAGCTTCTGGAAACCAACGGGCTAAATTTCCATCATTGAATTCATCCTTCTTGAAAATAATCATAGAAAATAATTTTATTATGAGTATAAATAATGTCATGTTAAATTTACGTTAATATAGTATTCCATTAAGATATTTTTTTTATAGATAACATTAAATTAATTTAATGTAATAATTCAAATCACAATACATTCAGGGAAAACAAAAATTAATTTGCCGTTCGAATTCGACCTACAAGCAATCAGTTTGGGTGTCCAGCATTGCAATTCATCTCTGTAAATTTCATGGATAGAACTTAACGTCCAGAAATAAGCAAATACATACCAAATGCACCAAAAAAAATGTGGAAAAAAATAGAGAATTTGAAATGGGAAACCACTTCACCCCCGCCCCGTCTTTTATACGCCCCGTCTTTTATACACCATATTGTCAATGTATTCATTTAGCTATGTCCTACGTTTCATTATTTACATTAAGCATGATAACCGTGCAGCATACATTTACATTTAACGCGTTATTGCATCTGCTTTTTTAAAAAAAGTACATCAACTTAGAGAATCAATATGCTCAGTAACAGGTGTCAACAATATTGCAAAACTGTTACTGTGTAACAACATAGATCGCCTAAAGTATTTGTTTGTTCTTCACCGGTAGTAAATGAATCAATAAGTAAATAGGCGAGAGAAGCGTGAAATTAAATATGCAGAAATTTCAGCTCTTATCGATTCTGTTGTGATACATATTAACAGTTAGAAATGGGAACTGTGGCATTGACATATATTTCTTTTAGGAATTCTGGAGAATGTTCCTGCTTCATAGTGAATGGACCTAAGGTATACCTTTTAATAGAACCTAGATTAATCGTTTTGCTTAAATGATATAAACCTTTGTATAAACAGAAGCAGATATGAAAATTAAATACCACAATTTTAAGGAAGTAAGGAAACTTCTTCCTTTGGTCTGAAAACTAGTGTGTGCTACGATTAAGAAAAATTACAACTTTTGTACAGTGTTGTATATTTACACACTGCTTTCTTGGACAGCAGCGTTGTGGGTTCGAGTCCCATGTAAGGCATGGATGTTGTGTTGTTGGGCGCAGTGTGTTCCGCCCCCCTCTGGTGCGCCTGGGGCAACGTTCTAGCACGCCTAAATGGTTTACGTTCTGGCCGATGTATAGGTGAATGATGAAAGTCCAGTGCCTGGCCATTTGATTAAAAAAAAAAACTTCTTTTTGCATCTCCACCTTTGTCCAATATGTAGTAATGAGAAATTCCTTAGCGTAATCAGGGTAAATACCTTGGCTCGTGTAAAAGGGTGTATGATCTTATTGTGCATAATTAGTGCGGTCTTTGTATTCGTCAATGTACATTTTAACAGTAGAGCCATCTCCAATATTGTAACTCAACAAAAACAGGAATAGCATACCCCATATTCTTCGGTTCTGATTCCAGGCGATATCCTTCTTTGGGGGTCACATATAGAGCAAGGTTTATAGCAGAACTCCAAAGAAAGTTGAATAATTCGAACATCACTGGCGCATCTGTATCACTTTCAGTCAATACGTTGCGAAAAGTACCCACAATTTTTATTCTCCTACAGAAAAATGCGATTGCTACTAGTGGTTGGCCTTTGAAGTACACTGTGTATTAATTTTATTGAATTTGCAATAATCAAACATGTAACTTCCTTATTTTATCAGTAATTGTTTTTGAGGTAATCTACCTAAAATCTGGAGAATCAATTTTTCGAAAATTTGTACCTTGAATGAAACTTGGATATATAATTCCAAATAAAAATTTTAATTTTATATAGCAAGTTTTAGGTCATTACTAATTTTTTGTGGAATTCTACTTTCTTGGATTCTGTATAAGATATTGTATAAAATGTATGTTTTTACGGCATTTAAAAGATTGCTCAAATCTGGTTTCTGTATGAGAAATTGTATGCATTTCCTGTTTATAAGTTATTCAAACTGATTGTTTAAACCTGGCGTCTGTGTGAGAAATTGTATTAAGTGCTTGTTTTTAAGTTATTGAAAATATTTGGTTCGATCTGGAATGTCGATTAAGTTTATATGTTACCTTTAAGTTTTATGGCATTTTGGATTTTAATTCCTTGAAAATACGTGTTCTTTTATTGCAAGTAATTTGCCTGTAAAAATGGTTCTGCCTTACATTTGTGACCTAAAGATTACTATTACTTTCCTTATATACATAATGTATAAGGAAAGTATTGTGACGGGGTCGAAAATTCGAATTCGAGTTTTTGACAGGGGAGCACGTTTCAAGCATCCCTGATCACGAATCAAATATTTTTGAGGTGATGTCTGTGTGTGTGTGTGTGAAAGTATGTGTGTGTCAGTGAGTCTGTGGAGACGATATTTCACGTACGAATGGAGCGATTCGAAGGAAATTTGGTACAAAAATTGCAATCTGTGAACACTGGAAGCCTATTGTTTTTAACTTATTGTCCAGAACCCCCTAAATTTTCGAGTGAAATTTTGAAAAAAATCATCAAAAAATCAAAACCTTTGATAAAGTTACGGAAATAGACATTTCTTATGTAATTTTTCCTTAGAAACGATTGACATAAACTTTAGAACGCGAATATGAACCGTTCTCGAGATATTGTACATTTTTCCAATAAATTTATCAAAAAAATCCCATAAATTAAAAAAAAATATTGTCTTTTGAGAAACATTTTCACTTTTCATATGTAATATCATGCGATAAATTTGGTGACATCATTCTCGTGGATCTAACTCGTTCCATTCATGAGAAAAAATACTTTGAGTAATACTTTTTTATTTAACGCCAATAGTCATTTATCTGCTATAAGAATAACTTATTTCTCCGTCCATAACGCTTAGCGAGAGTTTGGCGACAAATTTGGTGGAATGTCGCCAAGTTGGCGTCTTTTCTAAATATTACCAAATTAACGAAAATCTCGCCAAATCGATAAAAATGACGCTACATCAATGAAAATAACGACTAATTGACGAAAATACAATATCTTTGAAAGAATTTAACTATCGACTATAAGAATAACCTATTTTTTTTTACTGTAAAAGTAGTACATTCATTGTATTATATAAGGAAAGCCAGGTGCTGCCCGCATCAGATTTTTTATTGTTGTGGTGATAAAAAGACTATTATTAGTAGTTGTGATGTAAATAACTAATTATAATTAATTAAGTTGTCGTATAGCCAAGATGTAAATTGCTTGCAGCCACAAAAAGTTCAGTGTGTCTAGTCCGGTTATTAAATTGAAAAGTAAATTGATTAACATGCATTTATTGAAATATTAAATCTTGTACAATAAATAAACATCTTTATTAAAATCTGATTTTTATTATAATTATTATATATGTTTAAATATTCTTATGATTAAATCCACAATTAATATTCGACGTTGTACTGATTATACACCAATATCACTAATTAACAAATATGCTGCTGGAAAGCGGTGTGATATAAGTTCTTTTTAAGTGACTTTGAGTCAGATTTAGTATATCTCTTCAAATATAATAATGGACAGATTAACTTAGCTCTTTTACGTACATCATTCGACGTTTATTCGTAGGCATCTATGTATCTTTTGGGATCTGTAGTTCATTTTCAAACATCTTCCACATGTACAACCGTATCACCAACTTCATGCTGACCGATCAGGTACTAGCAAAAATATCTCCATAGCGTAATGATCAACTTCTTATCAAGACATCACCATAACGTATTCGCAATGAATGCCAAAAATCTTCTCATCCTTCCATGGGGATTATCTGCTAGCTCCGCCCTGGCTGCTTATTGGTTCTCAGGCTTCTGTCTATCCATTGGTTCAGGCATCTGTGAAGGGCCTGGCAGACTTTTATTGGAGAATCTCTTATAGCTCGCGGAGCGGACTGAGTTTACGAACCACACGTGCCGTGATGCCATCTATTATTGCCGTGGTCGTAAATTAATGTCCGCCCATATAACAAATTTTGGCGCCTTCTTGTCGCTTTGCTACTGCATAACAAAAACATGTAAACACCTTTTAAGAACACTATATCACAATTGCAAAGTCCGTAGCATTAAGACTAGAGGTTCACAGTCCTTACAGGTGGAACTTAACGGAATCTCCTAATCTCTGAAGGAAAGTGCGCTAAAACTGTCCGGCTAACTGATCGACTACAGGCTAGTTAATCTATGGGTCAAATTCATGAACAATTACTTCGGTCGTTATTTGCTATATATGTCAGGAGTCCCATGAGTTATGAGAAATCTTGTCTTATTTATCTTTGTACAAAAATTATTGTACACACATTGACACATACGTCACGTTAAAAATATATTTTTCGTGTTCTAGAATATTCGAAACGTGTAGATCTGTCGAAAACTCCACTTGCGATTTTCGGCACGATTCAAATACTTTCCCGGTACATTACCACGTACTGTAGGGAAAGTAAAAAAAGAAACTGACTATAAACAATAATTGCATTTGGTAGAAAAAAAATAATAATAAAAACAAGACAGAAACGGACAGCAAAGTTATTACCTTCATTAGATAAATTTTATTTGGTAGAGTTAACATTTTTTTACAGCCCAGATTTTTGTTATTTTCTTACTTAATGTCGCGGTAGAGGAAAATTGTTTTATCACTTAAATTAATCTGAGAGTTTTATGGTCTTTTTTTATGATCTTCAAAAGTTTCCAAAAAAGGTTACTTTACTTTGAAACCGCAGTTAAAATTTACTTTTCGGGCGAAGAAGCTTTTAGATTTAAGTAGTGTTATTTTACACGCGCCATAATATTTATACAGTAAGTCAGAAAATTTCGTTTTTCTTTAGTTCATAACAGCTAAATATTAACGTTTTAAATGAGGGACAATGTTGCAGATATTTTAATGCTGAAAAGCCACTCTCAATTACAATGAGTGTTGACTTTAAGTTGCCGTTTCATATTTTTGACAGATAAATTTATATAAAAATGTAGTTTTATGATAATATTTTAAGAATATAAAAAATGCAAATGTCACAAAAATTCCGAATGCTGAAAAGTTGGCTGTAACTCCAATCTGCTGGATTCTAAATCGTTAGACTTCTAAATCGTTAGACTCCTAATCTAAGTAATAGTAGGATCGTAATGAAACTTGGCATGAAGGTACGTGTCAGGCAGATATGCAAATGATTAGAAATACAGCGTGATTACGCATTGCGTAATGTCACCAGAGGGCGTTAAACTTCGTTCTCCCTGGCGCAGAAAAAGGTACGCATAGGCTTTTTGCCTATACTTAATCTGTTGCAGAGGGACGCTTTTTCATTAGGGATACCGTTACGTCGCCATCGAAGACAATATGATCAGCTGTCAGATTTCGAGAGGGGAAGAATCATTGGGATGATGGAAACCGGGTGGTCAGCTAGGCCAGTAGCCTGCCACCTATAGGCCGTTCTGACTTTACTGTGAGAAGGTGTTGGGACCAGTGGATGAGAGAGAGGTCGCATACACGGCGGCCTGGCTTAGGACGCCCTCGGCAGACCAATAGCCGAGAAGACCGTCACTTCACCCGGCACACACGCACAGCGCCAAATGCATCATTGTCCGCTATCCGGACACAGGCAGCACCTTCACTACGGGCCCCTGTGTCTGTCCATACCATCGCAAAGCGCCTGGCTGAAGGACATTTGGTATCGCAGCGCCCATTACGTGTGCTGCCAATGACACCCACTCACCGTCGCCTCCGTTTGGGGCGGTGTCGTGCTCGATGAGATTGGATCGCAACCGAATGGAACCAGAACGTCTTCAGCGACGAATAGAGATTCAATTTGGGTAGTGATGACAAACGTGTACGTGTGTGGAGGCCTCGTGGTGAACGCCTCAATCCTGCCTTCGCTTTTCAGCGGCACACCGCTCCCACAGCTGGTGTGATGGCATGAGGTGCCGTCGCATACGACACCCGGTCACCTCTAATATTGATCCACGGAACCATGACAGCCCAGCGGAATGTTCGTGGCATCCTTCAGCCACATGTGTTGCCACTCATAGCAGGGCTGCCAGGAGGCATTTTTCAACAGGACACTGCTCGGCCACATACAGCAAGGGTGTCACAGGAATGCCTCCGCCACATTACCACCTCTCCCTGGTCTGCCCGATCTCCAGATTTGTTACCGATCGAGAATGTCACTTGGGATGGCAAGTTGGACAGCCTACGAGTTTGGTCGAACTAGAGGCGCCCTTACAACAACTGTGAAATGAGATGATGCAGGACAACATACGGGACCTGTATGCCTCAATGCCCGCCCGTATCGCATCGTGTATTGAAGCTAGAGGTGGCCCAACAGGGTACTGGAACCTCCATTCATTTTTAGTTTTTCCTGTAATAAATGATTCTTATATCAACGTTGCACTCACATATATAAAATTTCGTTCGATTCTGATAACTCTTTCTTTTTGCGCAAATTTTTATGGCAATCAGTGTATATCTTTTCTATTGTATAACAAAATAATACTGGTAAAAATGTGTAAGAAAGATTAATTTTAAATCTGCGACATCTGTGCATCCACATCTTTGCTATACGGCTGAATAAGATATGCCTGAGCATGTCAAAAATGCGATATAGGGGGTAATTTATAGCAGTAGCAGTGTATTTAAGACCCAAGTCGAAAAACCTTCTTTTATAGGGCACCAAAATATTTGAAATTTCAACTCGCATTATCTTTTTTTTTGCATAGCAGAACACGAAACGGACTAAGAAGTTTTAAAAGTGATGTTAGGAAAAGAGAAAAATATATTTCAAAACATTATACGAAATATGGATAGAGTAAAACCAGTCATTTGATTTATAATCAGATTTCTGAATATATTTCGGTGTAAACAAGTTGTCCATGACGTCAAATATTTGATATCGAATTTAAAGGTGCTACGTTTATCGTACATACGATAACACTGTAAAGTTGCAGGCTTCATTATAGTGAGATCTTATCGGCTAATCTTATATATCGGCTTATATATATATATATTGAAAGATTTTAATCGAAAATTACGCATGAACTACTGTATGTACAAAAAAACCCATCACTAGCATATCTGTTACAAATGAGTAACTATAGACCAAGACTAATGATAAAGATAGAAGGTAACATATCACTACAATGGTAAAGGGGGGTGAGAAGAATATTAGGATACAAAATTCACAAGTAAAAGTATATAAATATAAATAAAAATAAAAATAAAACACGGCAAAAATGAGAAAAGGCAATAATAATTAGCTCAAGATAAAAGATTAAGACATAGAGAACAATCAATTGAAACTACACAAAAATGGCGGTTAGTTCGAAATTGCATTCTCATCAGGACAGCCATACAATTCGAATTAAAACCGATAGAATAGCCAGTTTCTGACAATATCGATAGTATTTAACTATAGACACCATTGGAACTGTCTACTGGCTAGTGGAAGGAGAAAAATACATCAATTGAATTACAAATCAGAAAAATAATACTTCCTCGTACAGAAATATGAACTCACAAGCATTGCCACCGCGTGTAAGTTGAACAAGCGACTGAGCATTTCACCTCACTTCGTCAATGCGAGTGGGCACCGGAATGAATACATTTGAACGATACATAATATGTATGGAGACTTTCAAAAATAGTAATCAGTATAGGACTCAGGAAAAGTGGAAAACAGTCATTCGAAAATAGTAAACAGTATTAGACTCAGGCCAAGTGGTAAGTTAGTTGATAAGAATGGGTGAATTCTCAAAATTGAGTTATCCAATCAAAGATAAATAATGCATGTGGAATATGATTACGTGGTATATTTGAAATAATTAATAATATTATTTACAAATACTTCCGGATATTGGTAATTTTGACAAATGCGTTTAAGATTATTGATGTGGAGAAAGTGAAACCGAGAATCAGAAAGTCGTCAGAAAGTTCCTATCCCATTAATATTGATTTTTACCCATCTAACCTAGAATTAATTCCTAATGAGCCTAGCGTTAGTCAAACGGTAAATTATTTAGACCTAAATTTAGATACCCTCAATAATCATGTAATCACCAATCTATATGATAAAAAAGATTCTTACAACTTCCCTATCATAAAGTTGCTATCATATCAATCTTGTAATTCTACTCAATTGTTTAGAAACATCATTTTAAACCAGCTATTTCGAATACATCGACTTTCTGATCCTCGGTTTCACTTTCTCCACATCAATAATCTTAAACGCATTTGTCAAAATTACCAATATCCGGAAGTATTTGTAAATAATATTATTAATAATTTCAAATATACCAAGTAATAATTTTACACATGCATTATTTATCTTTGATTGGATAACTCAATTTTGAGAATTCACCCATTCTTATCACCTAACTTACCACTTGGCCTGAGTCTAATACTGTTTACTATTTTCGAATGACTTTTTTCCACTTGTCCTGAGTCCTATACTGTTTACTATTTTAGAAAGTCTCCATACATATTATGTATCGTTCAAATGTATTCATTCCGGTGCCCACTCGCTTTGACGAAGTGAGGTGAAATGCTCAGTCGCTTGTTCAACTTACACTTGGTAACAATGCTTGTGAGTTCATATTTCTGTTCGAGGGGGTATTATTTTTCTGATTTGTAATTCAATTGATTTATTTTTCTCCTTCCACTAGCCAGTAGACAGTTCCAATGGTGTCTATAGTTAAATACTATCGCCATTGTCAGAAACTGGCTATTCTATCGGTTTTAATTCGAATTGTATGGCTGTCCTGATGAGAATGCAATTTCGAACTAACCGCCATTTTTTGTGTAGTTTCAATTGATTGTTCTCTATGTCTTAATCTTTTATCATGAGCTAATTTCTATTGTCTTTTCTCATTTTTGCCGTGTTTTCTTTTTATTTTTCTTTTTATTTATATTTATATACTTTTAATTGTGAATTTTGTATCCTATTATTCTTCTCATCCCCCTTTCTATTGTAGTGATAAGTTACCTTCTGTCTTTATCCTTAGTCTTGGTCTATAGTTACTCACTTGTAACAGATATGCTAGAGATGGGTTTTTTTGTACATACGGTAGTTTATGCATAATTTTCGATTAAAATCTTTCAATTTATATATATATATATATATATATATATATATATATAAAATACGAATTAACAAATGATTTTTATATTCATAATAAGGTGAAAACTTTCTAGAATCTAGCAACTGTTATCAAAATCCACTCTGTATTAGAGCTCTTATAACACATGTTAGTCTATGGCTACCATGTGGAATCAGTGCTAGAAAGGTCTTGGCGACAAGAACTGAGAGTACCATATCTTCTACAATTTATCTATGTTTAACTTCGTTCGGGAATCTAAACATCCGTATCCATTTTCGTGAATTATTAGGCCGAGCATCCTCCTATTTTATTGTAAATTTATACCATAATACACGATATCGGGTCACTAAGCAATAGCTAATCGTTATGCAAATATGATTTAAAAGGGCGGATGCGCCAGCTTTCTACACTGGCTTCCAAAAATTAAACACGGACGGTAAAATCAACAAAAATGAAAAAGTAAAGATTTGATTAACTCAAAATTGTACATGAAGGTAGCAAATGTGTTTATGCATTTAAAAAAACAAGAATTATGTACAAAGATGAAAAAATATTTGCTTTTCGTAAGTTATATGATGACGTCACCTTTGGGTCATTAACAAAATGATGTTTAAAGGCAAACATATCAAACAAAACTTACATTAATATGGTATGTGACCACCCCGACCTTCAGACAAACTTTACAGCAATTTCCCTTGCTTTCAATGAAGTGATAAACCATTGCAGATGCGAGCAATGGCCATTCTTCCAATAGGGCAGTTTCCAACTCTCTGAGATTGGCTGGAGAAGGTAAACCGTGCAGAGACTGCACGCCCGAAAGCATCCCAAAGGTTTTCAATGGGATTAAAGTCGGTGGAATAAACCAGCCACCAAATACGAGAAATGCCCTCACTTTCCAGGTATTCGTCAACGATGGTAGTTCGATGGGGACACACATTATAGTCTATAGGGAGGAAATCAGGACCAACTGCTGCAGCGTAGAGACTAGCAACGGGGTCTAGGACTTCATCCCGATACCTCCCAGCCGTCACAGAGCAGCCTTTAAACATGTGCAGCTGTGTGCGATATCCCATTGAAATTCCAGTCCACACCATGACGCTGCCACCTCTGAATGCGTGATGTTCGATGACGTTTTTGACCTGATTGCGTGTGCCTCATTCTCTTCAGACCCTTACACGCTTATCATCTGATTCTAGGGCAAATCTGGGGACTCGTCCGTGAACAGGACGTTGCACCAATCTGAGACAGTCCAATTGACATGTTGACGACACCACTTGAATCCTCCTATTTTATTGTGAATTTATACCATAATACATGATATCGAATCACTAAGAAATAGTTAACCAATACGCAATACGATTCAAAATGTTGTATGAGCTAGCTATTAATATGGGGGTCTTAGTCTGGATTAGAGCTTGAAATCTCGAACAACGAAATTCTATCCCTCTGATATCAAGTTGATATTATTTTTATTTGTCACGATACAAATTTCTGCAATTTCACTTACTCGGAGTAGCATTGTACGTTTTAGTTGCACAAAATCATTAAATATATGTAGAATACTTTTAGAATATTATCGGTGCATAAGAAAGTTGCACAAATTTATTTTTGATATTTTGCAATACAATATCATACTCTGTAGGGCAATAGAATAATATCTACTTCAGGATTAATCAAGATCTGTCTAACGGACTAATGTTAAAAAAATTTATGCGTCACCTAATTGCACTTAGTAAATCAGCTGCTGTTATATTTAACACAGCGTTCTAGATTTGATGGGAGGTTCTGTGAATTTACTTAACATGAAATCATTATTTTTTCATAAAATTCTCCTTTACAATATTACCGGTTTGTATGAACAGTATTCAATTTATTTTCCTTTTAAATTTTTCGCCTATCATACTCTGTAGTGTAATAGATTATTACCCATTTTGGCTAAACTTAGGGCATTTCAAAAAATTTACCTATGGCCTGTCGGGCCATTAATAAAATAAAATAAAATTTAAATTTAAAATACAAAGTTAGTGCCAATATGAAATCCACAGCAAAATGTTATTTCAGTTTACTTATTTTTCTTTGCTTACTTTAGCACCTGAGAAAGTAGCGATTTGGAATGAAACCATCTGATTAAATATGTACGACTCTCCTTCATCCCCATCTAAAGCAAATAAATACTATTTAAATGCTCCCCAAAACTCTGCTTGTAAGAAATGGGTGTGGCCAAATGAGGGCGTGGCCATACTGTTTTAATAGATATCCAGGATCTTGGTAATTAAATATTGTTCATTCATTCAAATAATCGATTTTTTCTATAATTGGACATAATTGTCAGGATTGTTAATTGGTTTAGTTACTTAAGGAGGAATTGCTACCGTAAGCTTTGTCCAAGGCTCCTATGCAAAACTAAAGTAAAAAGCTATTTTTACAATTATTAGATGGGATACATAAAGAACAAAATGCATCTAAGCCAAACCTTTCAAATCTTTTATAAACAATAAAATTGTTGCATTTTAATATGAAGATAATTCAAGCCGGAGGACAGACATATTCACATTTATAAAGGACTGTATTTAAAATTATTATAAGCAAATGGGCAAGTTAGCAGTGGAGATTCTTGGTCTGAAGCAGGTTATGCTGAAATGCATCTTAGTACCCCCCACCTCCCTACACACATTATCATTTCCCCCATAATGCTCAAAGCTTTTAATGGCGATAAGATAATAGTAATAATTAACGATATTACTGTTTATTGTGTTATATATTGTAATTACGGCAGAAATTCGTAGAAAATATATAATATCTTGGAAAATAAATAACGAAATTCAGGAAGCAATTTTCAGATTCCTCTATATTAAAAAAAAGTAACTGACACCACCTCCACTGTTCGATAACTTTAGCGTTTCTCAAATTTTTCCGTCACGTACCGCAAAATCTATAGCATACAAAAATATAAAATTTGGTGTATTTGTACAGAAATATTACGGAAACATTGTGGTATAAACAGGTTTTCGGTTTAAAATTTAGTTTTAGAGATATTTATGTTAAAGTCAAGGGAAGAGTATTTGAGCTGCGAGTTCGCGTCCTGGACTAACTAGTAATAGTGAGACCTCGAATTTTTGTTGGCATGCACACACATAGCTGAAATTTTGCAGGATGGAGCCTTTTTTCAAATTTCGATTTAATTAATGAGTTATTCAATTTTTTATGGACTTCTGGAGTGAATTTTTTTTTTCTCTACGTGCGAAGATTCAATTGGTGGAGCCGATTTTCATCTTCTGATTCTGATTGGTTTTTGGCAGAAACGGTGCAAAATGGTCTAGAACTGAGTTACTGGAACATTAAAAGTATATATATTTAATTCTAACTAGGTCAAATAAAAAAAAAGTAGGAAATAAAAACCTCGAACCTCCAACCACGGGTCAATGAATTAATGTCACAGTTTGATGATAAGAACCACATAATGAGATTGGAGATTAAAGGCGCTTCGCGCCTGATGCTCTGTCCTGTACGATATTCTATTTCACCGACTACAATGTTAGTTAGCATTCGGGACGATGCGAAATGTTGACAATTGTATGCCTCGTCGTTTATTCTTAGAAATAAACAAACAGAGCGTTTCGCAACTATTATTGTCACGAACATTACGATTTAATTGTTATATCGCACAACAATTACATGTTTTATTGTTGTAAATCTCTCTATATTGAAAACGTAACACAATATTTTACTACTTTTTAACGGATAAACGGTAAAACGCATAAAATTTTGCAGTTTGTTCGTAATACAGTAAGCGATCGTTCTTAATAGCAGCCAGCACAAAGTGTTCGCAGTGAAGGCTTAGTGAGCGCCAGGAAGTAGGAGACGAAGTCTCCCAATTCACGAAGCGAGTTTCAGGCTTGGCGAGTGTTGCGAGCTCTCCAATGGGTGCATCACGCTTGCGGTGAGCTTCGATTAATTAGCGGCAGCTAATGGAGAGCGGAACCGCAGTATCTCGCAAGCGTCAGCGACCATAGGACGCGTAGGCGGTCGTGTGCTTCGACCCGATTGAAAGAGCTCGCGAAGAGAGCTACAGGACGGTTGAATATCAGTTAACAAGGGTCGGTCCCCAATGGGCTAATTATGTCAGCATAGCAGGCGGCACGTAAGTGCTCGCGAGATAGTCCAGCGAGCGATAGCGCGTAAGAGGCGAAGTATGGCGATATTAGCGAGCATAGAGAGGCACCCTCTAGTATTATAAAGAAAAAAAAATCGTATATATTTCATGAGAAGTGAAATTTAATTCAGCAGTGAATAAATTTTTTCGATGCAATAATTTAAATTGTGAACATTTTAATTAATTTTTCCTTGCATTTTATATCTATTATACAATTCCGTATTTCGACTAATATGGTTTTTTGTAGATTTTTTGCACTTTACAAAATAATTTAGTTTATCACTTGGGTGTCGCTTCGTTAAATAGCTGATAAATTATGTATTCATTTTTTGGATGCATTCATTAACATTTAACCTATATGGATAAAATTCTTATTTAAAATCGCGATCTTTATGAAAAAAGTGACAAAAATTGCGTAAATTTGCGCAGCGGTAAAAGCACTGCCCTGATTATAACTCATTGCACAATTTATTCTAAGGCGTAAATAGTGCAAATGAATTATATATCAGTACTGAACTATAGGAGAATGCATATTAATGTCTTGAAATTTTAAATTGACATTTACTAGCTACTTCAAGTGGAATGTAGGTCTTCTATCCACTGCTATGAAACTTTTAATTGATCTGGAACCATTTTCAAGTTAAAAGGTTTAAAATGAGGAAAATTAACTCGAGTGTGGCTCAACCCAACTCTCTCATATCATAATCCATTTTTAAGTAACTTGTGATTCCCCCCCTTTTATTGCAAATTTTGCAAGAAAAAAATCGGAAAAATCAGTATCTTGGCTCAAATGATCACAATTATAGAATGCAACCTTTCATTTTAAAAGCTTTGAAAAAAAAAATCTTATGATTAATACCAAGTCTGACAATGAGCTTCTTCGGGGGGGGGGGGGGGGGTGCATATAATAAAATTTCAGTTCGATATGCCTGAAGGAGGTGAATGTGGATCTACTTCACATGTAGAAGGAAATATAATCGTCTCGGTAACTCAATGAGTAAAGCAGAGCCCCGGCCAGCCGAAATTCGATGATTCAAATTCTTGGGGCATGAGTTCTTTCATGTGTATGTTGAAGACTCAGATCATTCGACAGGCCCTAGGGCTTACAGCAGCTGTTTGAGTGACCCGATTGACGTGTATGTTGAAAAAGTTTAGTTTTAAAAATAATATTTAAGAAGACAATTATTTGAGATTGTTTGAAGAACCTTAGACAGTGATTTCTTACCCGTGTGGCGATTGTGCGTCGCCGTGGTCCCGAACCAGGGACCTGATGCTTCGTAGACCGACATTATAATCACTGAGCAAAAGCTAGCTCCTCCTCTGTTCTTATAATTCGGTTACTGGCTCGTGTGGCATCTTTTGATAGATGTCTTTGCTGCCGTACACTCCCCTCGCTGATGAGGAAGTTGCCGAGAGGCGTGTCGCCTCGGCGTGACGGTCAGGGCCGGGAGGCGTGTTGCCTCGGCGTGACGGGCAGTCGTGGTCAACTAGGAAGGGAGTGTCAAGGCTTCTGACTCCTTGTGGTGCTGCCATCTCGTGCTGAGAGGCGAAGTCGTTGGAAAGGAAGGTTGCGTTTTTCAAACGTCCAGTCATCATTGTGGCGATTGTGCGTCGCCGTGGTCCCGAACCAGGGACCTGATGATTCGTAGACCGACATTATAATCACTGAGCAAAAGCTAGCTCCTCCTCTGTTCTTATAATTCGGGTATTGGCGGTGTGGCATCTTTGATAGATGTCTTTGCTGCCGCACCCGCTTACAACGTAGGAAGTTCAATGAAAGTGCTTTGAAAAATTAAAACACGAATATAGTTTCTAACTTATTCGTAGATACAGTGCGAATACCCAAACCCTAACAATGCGTATTGAACATTGAAATAATGGAGAACAACTCGATAATACCAGAATTTAAATAATTTATAATTACAAAAATGCTAACTATATTAACGGACAAGTTCGAAACACCGAGTTTGAGAAGAAAAAAATACATCTTTATTTCTTTAAACCTAATTAAAAGATAAGCAAATCAGTAGGAGGAATTTGATTTGAAACTAAAATGTCAATCTGTGACTTGAAAATAAATGATATTTACCTTTTTCAATTCTTAGTGTAGTTTCCTTTGGCTTTCAAAGTAGCTTTAATGTGTTTGTTATAGCGTCAATTAGATTTGGGCAATCGTTTTTTTTATATCGTCCCTTTCTCTTTCAATGCGCAGTCAAAGTCCAGTCATAGAGTTTGAAAAGTTAAAGTAATCTGAAGCACGTCTTTTAAGAAGTTACTATGTTTTTTTAAGTCGAATTCAGATAAGAAGACTGAGGAGGCCACCCAATAGCACAAATGTTTTCATCTTGAGTTGACCTTCAGTTATGCTTCGGATCATTACATGTTAATATACAAGGTCCAGCCTTGTTATTTCATACCAGTCTAATGTTGGAAACAAATAATTGCTCAATAATTCTGTATATGTAGCTTCAGTTATTCTATTAGAAATCAGACACATTATTCCTGATCCAAACGCAAGAATACATCTCCATATCAATATACATGGAAATATTATTCCAAGCTTGTTTAATGGCTAACACAAGATCCAGTTTACACTGGTATTGTGCACCGACCATCCAAACGGTTACCTTACACCTTTCTGGTAAGTCGGACGGTCTGGGTCTCAACAACAACAACTACACTCGTATTGTGTGCCATTTTCATAAATTTCTCGGTCTAGAAGGCCCCATAAATTTTCCATTGGATTGAGATCGGGAATCTTTGCCGGCCAATCAAGTAAATTTACTGAATTAGCTTCAAACCAGAGTTTTGCACTCTTAGAAACGTGTATGGAAGCGTTATCTTGTTGGAAAACATAGTCTCCTGAAGTAATTATTAGGACCTCGGGTAACAAATTTTCGCCTAACATATCAACTTATTTATTAGAGTTCATTTGGTAGTTGATAAAGACTATAGGCGTGGTTCCGTTTGCTGCAAAAGTGCCCCAAATCATTACTGTGCCCCCACCGCACATTGAAGTTTGGAAAAAATTTCTTTGGTTTTACGGAGATAATACCAAAAATAGCGAAAACCATCTGGCCCATCAAGGTCAAGAAAACCATCTGGCCCATCAAGGTCAAGAAAACCATCTGGCCCATTGAACTTCTTTTCGTCCGAAAAGATTACATCAATCCATTTTGGACCGAGAGAAATGTATTTTTCCTTTTTTTAATTCCTGTCTGCGTTCCATATGTTTCTTTTTAAGAGGCGGTCGTGACATTAACTTTTCATAACAAATATATGGATGTTTATTCAAAACATTTTAAACTGTTCGTATGGAACATGGTAAGCTCAAATTTTTTTCTAACTTCATTTACAGTTTCTTTTTTCTCGCAAGCTCTTCTTTCAATCATTCTTTTCTGTCGATGCGTTAGAATTTCTGGTCTTCTAGTTCGTTTTTTCATTCCATACATTCTAGGTTCTTTTAGAAAATTATAAACTACAGTATTAGATCTTCTAATGTTTTTCGAAATTTCATGGCCGGTCAATCCACATTCTTTATAGCAATAATTTTCCCTTTTTCAAAGTCAGACAGATGAGTTCCTCTTGGCATAAATCGTGAAAATCGTAAAAAATCGTGAAGAAATGAGGCAAGTATGAATTTTGTTTAGAAACGCAGTCTTTATATTTGAAATGGTCATTTTCTGCTTTCAAATATGCAAATTTTACTATAATTTTAGATGTAAAAACAGTTGTCCTTGTGCTTTTTTCCAAAATCATATGGGTTTAAAATTTATAAAGTAAATTTATACATATTAATTTTTGGAAAATTTAACTAATTTACATGAAAAAGAACTTGATTTTATCAAAAGTTTTACTTAAATTTGCATACATTTCCGTCTAAAATATTTTCGGATTTGGTGAGTTTTCGCTTGTCTTTCGCGCACTTTTTTCGCGCACTGTATTTCCTAATTTGAATTCCAATGTAGGATTCACACATTCATCAATAATACGTTTCGCTGGTTTGGCCAAACTTCCAATACGTCCATCACATACAACCCGATTACATCTTGTCTCGTCTAAAAATATTGTACGACTCCAGTAATAGTTCAATACTAATATATTTCCTCGAAATTCAGTAATGGACTTAATATATGGTGTTTGGCCAGGGCAGGTTTTTCATCTTTATTACAATCATACCACTCCCAGTTAAGAATTTCTGAACTATTGACAATTAACATTGAGTCCTAGGTCTTGCTGTTGAAGCTTTTCCCAAACCACAGTTGCAAATGCCCTCCGAACCCTTTTCCAACCTTTGACGAATTAAAGAGGTTTTGGCATTCTTAAACACAAGATGATAGATAAGGAAAAACTTATAAGGTCGGCCAGTATAGAAACAAATGAGCTCCTTTATTAGAGCAGTTTTGATCAAACATTAATAATCGCGTTCTTTATAAGTTAGGGTTTTAAATATGGAGATGTTCCCCGAATTGTATCGATATTTAATATCACAATATCTGTGGATATAAAGATAGAAACTTCATAAAAGGTTATATTTATACTCACTTGAGGATGTAGAATTTGCTTATAACATCAAAATTAGGTTTTCCCACTGGAAATTTTGAAAAATGTGAGCAAATTGATAAAAGACGGTCCTTTATGCAAATGTTTTGCATATGAATCTGTAATAGACATTATTCCTTTCAATGGTTCCTTTGAATTTGTTCTACTATGAACGACGTCAGAATAACGAGGGTTGGTTAATTTGTTTTGTTCCGTAATTGTACATCCGCTTTTATGAAAGCTAGTGGATATTGAGCAATGGCGCTTCGTAATAAATTGCTGAAACGTTATCATTAAATATTGGATTTGCTAGCAAAGAACTAATTTAATAAACAAAATGTTGCTTTTTTTCATTTAAGAGGAATTGACTAACAAAGGAACGGAGAGTAATCTGGTTTATTTTAATATACTGCGATGGGAATCAATCATTCCTGAATGCGAATCAACCATTCCTGAATGCGAATCAACCATTCTTGAATGGCGAATCAACCATTCTTGAATGGCGAATCAACCATTCTTGAATGGCGAATCAACCATTCTTGAATGGCGATTCAACTATTTTTCAAAGATGCCTGTGTTGTGTCTGTCTGTGTATAGAAGATAAATCGCTTTCTTTCTACCCAGACCGTCCGCCCTACCCGAAGGTTTAATGTCTTTGTTTGAATGGCCGGGAAAGTTCCAACAATTTATATCGAAACATAATGGGGACGACAACCACAGGGACTATATCATACTTCTCCTACCCATCATCTCTCGGACGGACTTTCGGACCTACGGATTCCCATGCTCTACGTAGACCCGGGGATAGCTTGGGAGACGTCTCCGCCCTTAGAGTGAAATCTCGTTGCCTGAGCTACTAGCCTATCTCTACCCTGACAACAATTCTTGAAAATATTCCGATAATAATTTTCAATTTATTGCGATTATTGCAATTCGTTATTCTAGGCGACTTAGATTTTCAGAGAGGTCGGGCCAAGAAAAAGCAGTCGATTTTTCGTACATTTTTTTTTTAAATTAAAAAAATAAGTGCTGAAAAAGATTTCCAAAGAAATAATTGTACGTGCATTTTTTATTTAAAAGCACATGGCATTATTTACTAACAAACACCGCTCTCTATATGTTGTTCATTTTCGATCTAAAATGAGAAAATAATCATAAGCAAAATAAATACATTCACTATTGTCAAAGGTGCAATCTCTTTGAATTGGAATGGATAAATACTGTGTAAATACATTTAATCAGAAAAACTGGACATAATTGTTTAGTAGTTATCATGGGTATTTTTGATATCAAAAGTTATATTTTTTCGCAAGCAGCCTCATATCTCTGTAAAAAAAATGAATTGAATTATATGTAATTTGATATGCCTATTTTAATCTATAACAACAAAAATCCCACTGATTGTTTTCCATAATATCGGAATTTGTTTATCTGCAGGAAAAATCCTGCGTTGGATACATATTTTTCTATAGACTTCTGTTTATCGCAATTAACTATAAATTAAAACTGTTGCCACAGATCGTGGGAAAATTAAAAACTCTGTGTTAATTAAGAACTCAGTTACTCGCTGAGTCTAATCTGCAAGGTTTTGCTTGGGCGCCTTTGTAAAGAACTCACGTTCGTCTCTCAGGCCAATCTATGCTCTTTGTATTGAGCTACTTAGACGATTGTCTTTCTTCTACATATGAAGTGGACTAACTCAAAATACATCCTATATTCTTCTACAGCTTAATATTTGTACGTGAATGTTGAGAATAATTCACCGATAAGTATGATGTTACTAATATTCTTTATTTTAAAAATATTAAACAATAAAATGAAATGAAAACCTCAGTTCAAAAGGAGAAGATTTTTTGCATGTTATTTTATTTCAAATTAAAAAAAAATGTTTCTTAACTCAGATATAAGATAACTGAAGAAATCAGGGTTAAGCTGTAACGTTAAAAAAAATGGTTAAAATCGTGTTTCATAAGAAAAACAAAAAACCCAGGAAATTTAATTAGGATTTCCAGTTAAAAAAGAAATTAATAAGATAACAGAAATACTCCAATTCAATATTAAAAACCCTAAGGCATGCGGTCAAAATGTTATTAAATAGATAGAAGCATTTTTCTTTTCACTCTTGAAATATATATCAATAAAAATAACATTTAAATTGCTTTTTCTCTGGATACCAGATTTATTTGAAACAAAAAATATTCTAAATATATGACTTCAGCTGCGGGTATCAGGGGATTGTTATAGCAATGATTCTTCTTATTTTTTAATGCATTTTATAAAGAAATGAATAGATAAATGTTTAAAGTTATTTAATTAAAAGGGAAATGTTTGCATAAAACTCCGTAAACGTTACATGCACTTATAAAAGAATATTTAAAATAATTAAAAAAAAGTAACACACTACGCTCCGATGTACTGTAGTACGCATCAGCAGATAAATCAATACCGTGTGGCTGGACAGATTGCTTTCAATACCAGCAATAAAATAAACTGTGATCTGGAAAAATTGAGCAATATATTTAAGCAAAAGTAGAAAAGTAATGTAGCCTACAGCTGTTTCGAGGATACGCTGGATTCCCTTTGTTAGTGGTAGACAGACCAACGAATACAAAGTTAAAAAGACAAAATGGGCATATATAGAAGAAACAGTGGACCATTTCATTCATTTCGTCTTTTTGACTTTGTTGTTTGGACTGCGTATCCCTGATGTAAGGAATCCCGCGTATCCTTAGAATAGATGTATGCTACGTTATTTTTCTATTTGTGATTAAATACGTAGCTCACGTTTTCCTCATCTTTTGCACGAGGCCACGAATATCTGAGTAATCGGACGGGACAATTATGCGAAATGGTCATCTTTTTCAAGCAGAGATTTTTACTTATTAGACTGCAATTTATTCTACAGTAGCCCTTCCACTGATTCGTATCGTACCAGACGGGATAAGTTTCGTTGACCCCTCAAAGCGATAAGCCGTGCTGGAGATATTGATGATAGTATTGAAATAAATTGCGATTTGTGCTACAATAACTCTTCTATTGATTTTTACCAGACGTTATAGCTTTCGTAAACCTTTTAAAGCAATGAGTCCTGCTATGATATGTTGATGATAATTCTAAAATAAACTACAATTTGTGCAGAAATATTGCTTCTGTTGGTTCGCAGCAGAAGGGACAGACTTCGTTAATATCTCACACTAATGTGTTTTGTGTGACCAACAACCTGTTGACCAGGGCCAAACTGGCCATATGAGTCGCCGTGTGCCATTACAAGACGTTACTGTTATGCCATTAATATCAAGTTATTTCATGTCAACAAGTCCAAAACAGAATTTAGATATACTGACATGAGCTAAGTATATTTTAATATAAAATCCAGGACATCTGGATTTCATAATTGCAACTGTCTAACTTAAACATATTATCCGTAGAATATTTACTGTCATGCTTTAAAAAAATAATTGCAAGGTTTTGACCATTGATTAGATTATTTTAAGATTTTATATCTTCAAATTTTGAATTCATTTTTTTAATTACAGCTACAGAAAAATCAGCTCACTAAGTTTCAACTATTTAACTTGAACAGTTTTTCTGTGGAGGTTTAATGTTCAGTGATATATTTTAATAAAATGTAAACCTTTTGCAAGATTTAAACTGGTCATTAGAGTATCTTAAAATTATAATAGTTCAAATTTTGTAATACAGCCGAACTTGCTTTAAACGGAATTTCAGGGGACCGGAAGAATTTTCAGTCTTGAAAAGGTTTCCGTTTCATGCAGGTTATTTTAGGAAAAGCAAAGTTTAAAAGTTTAGCTGGAAATGCTGATAGTCCGTATGGAATTGCTCACCTATACATCAGCCTTTAAAAATTCTGAAAAGTGTATTTAGATAAATCCGATTAATTCTATATTATACCATAATAGCTAATTTAATTTTATATATATATATATATATATATATATATATATATATATATGTACATTTTTGCATACTGCGATCACAGGAGTATATGTAAATAAAAATATAGTGTACCACATGTCCTTAACTGTTAGCTTATTATCATACCTTAGAACCTCGATGAATTGACTTAGAAAAATATTACTGCTTACCAAAGAACAAAAATAAGTAAATAATAATAAAAAAAGAGAGATGAACTTTCAAAATAGCCCAACATGATTTCTTGGACATGTGCCTTACTAATGATGCGACTTTCAGTTAAAAATCATGCATTGATTAATATTTCTAGCATTTCAGAGTCTCCCTGATTAAAGGAAAATTCTTGAAGTTCTCAGAAAATCGAGATATACTTATCGCTTTTAGAAAATCGTGATATAATTTAATAGAAAGTTCTGTGAAAAATGGTCTTTATGGAAATAATAACTAAAATAGTTGGATGATTTTTCCATTCTCTATTCGGTACAACAGGTGCTTTTTATTAATAAAATATTTTTAAATTGAACGTCTGTTTCCTCGTTGTGTAGGTTCCGTTTTACACAGGGGGAAAATAATATAAATTTTCTATATTTTTGGACGGGGCTAAAAATATTTTCCGCTTATTACAGCATTCATTTTCTACAGGTTTCGTTCCAAACAGGTTCGACTGCATTTTATTTAAATGCAACTCAAGGACACTGTTAAATATGTTCCCCAATATTACATCTTAAACATAATGCAATGCATATTGTAATTTGAATGCTACTGTCTTGCTTTGAGAAAATAAAGAAATTTCCTATATTTTAATTCAACATCAGGATATCTTGAAATCGTAAATGTTTAAATTTTGCAAATTACATTTTAATGGAGGCTACAGAACATTGAGCAAACTGAATTTGTACTGTATAACTTAGCCAGATTTTCTACCGAATAAAGGGTTTTAGTGATCTTGTGAGAAACTGTAAATTCTGTAAATGTGAATGTGTTCAGTTCTGTAAATATTCTAAGTATTCTAATTATATATTTTTTTTCTTTGACGTTAACTACAGGATATTCAGTACACTGAATTTAATGTGTGTATCTGAAACATATTGCCTATAAAATTTTGTAGAAAAGTGATACTTTTTGAGAGAAAAACTATAAATACGACATTTGTGCTATTTCAAATAGTCATTACGGTTGCTGAACATTTGAAATGTTAGAATTTTGTAATTTTTTTCTAAAACGGATTTTGCAGGATACTCAGTATAACGAATTTCAACTCTGTCTTTAACATATTTTCTGTAGAATTTTGATTGATCATTGATTCTTCACAGAAAATTATAAATTTTACACTCGCGAAATTTTAAGTACTCATTTTTAAATATAAAACGTGAAAAGAGAGAAATGTAGGTGTTTTTCGTTAAAAATATCTGTGGAATATTCAACAGGCTATCTAAATATTATCTATATATATATCTAAATATATCTAAAATATTATCTAAATAATATTATCTAAATATATCTATATATATCAAGTATCTAAATATTCTAAGCCTCTAAAGCGTGTAACTTAATCTTCTGCATCTAAACTTTAAATGAGTTTAGAATTTAGAAGCAAAAGTGGAATAAGATCAAATTAAAACAAAATGTACTATATTAGACTCATTGCTACCGAAAATTGATTGAGGCAAAATGAATCTAATTAATAGCGTGTTGTTTCATAACGCGGACATGCCGGAAAATTAAAAATAAACACTTTATTACTTTTAGTCTTTGAGATACAAAGGGGATAAAAACAGTCACTTGTTGGCTTGTGTAAAATGTGTCCGGAGGAATTTTCAGTATAATGTTGCATTGTATATCAATTTTTATTTCAAACAAAATTTGGCTGGTGTTTCGCCATGTAATGAATGCGTAACCGAAAAAACTAAAATCAATGTATAAAAATATAGACAAAATAACTTGGAGAATGCCATGTGATGCCCATATAACTCTCAGTGGCGTTTTTAATATTCACATGACATTTAAACGTATTTCCGATTTTAATAACTCTGGTAACTTCCGTATGCTATGGAATACTAAACATAAATGAAGAATGATCAATATTGCTAGAGAAAACTCCTAATTAAAAATGTTTAAAATAAGTTTATTTGAATTCAGTGAATAAGTTCTGAATAAAAAGGAATTTTTTTTTTAACCCGATGAAAAAACATTTAATTTTTATTTTAGGCACAATTAAGTAAATTATTTTTTTTTCTTCTTGAAGGAGATATTAATGCAACATTATTTTGTTATGCAAAAGTACGCTTGGCTCATTAGTTTATGCCGAGTTTACGTTAATAGCTTAGCGTTGTGGACTGATTCATTCTTCTTCGACCCAGACCGTCCGACCTACCAGAAAGGTGTAAGGCATCTGTTTGGACGGCCGGGAAGTGCCACCCAATTTAGACCGGAACCCAGTGGGGGACCCTCCTTCACCTACCACCAACTTCTCGGAAGGATTTACGGACCCACATGTTTAACGTGATCGTACTCCGCGTGAACACTGCGGCAGGGAATCGAACCCGGGACTACCGAGTGCAACCTCCGCGCGCTAACCACAGGGCTACCGCGCCCTCAGAGGACTGATTCATTGTAATTCTCGCTCCATTTCATTGGAGTAGAAAAAAATTGTTTAAGAAAAAATATACTCATTTCAAATTCTATCTCATTTAAGTAAGCCGGTTCACACAGATATCACTAAGTTACTGCTCATAGGAAAACAGTTTTATCGAAGTTAATCCTGTTAAAAATTATCCATCAAATAATCATGCAATTTTTCATGCTCTGATCTTGCCGTTGAGAAGGAAACATTGGAAACGATTGATTCTAGCGAAATTATAGATGGATTTGACACAGCGAAAGCAAGTATAATAAATATTCAGGACAATGTTTAATGATTAAATGTATGTCTGGAATATTTTGTATAAAGGAAAACTAGGGCGCAAGTTTTTGTGATTTAATTATCTATCATTTCGGTAACATAAGCATTTTATTTTTATGATAATAGAAATCTTAATTATTAGTGTCTGCATTACGTGATATTTCGAAAACCCGATAGGAACCATATTTGCAGATGAAATTAAGGTCTTGTGTAGGTGCGTTTAAAGTATAAAAAAATTTTCAACTATAAGTAAGGAAATTTAAACCAGATACAATTTTTAGAATTGAAATAATTAATTTGAAATCTGATATTACTTTTGAAGGGTAAAAATTATTTCTTCAAAATATAGTAAAATTAGTGCAATTATATAAATAGCTTTATTATATTATAACTTTTATTGCATTTGGTTTTACGAAGAAACGGCCTTCGTTTGATATAATTGGTCATTCTGATCAAATGCGTTTAATTACTTTTAAAACGAATGCATTTGATCAGGATTTATATATATAAAAAAATGAAATGTTTCAGCTATCTTTTGATTAATAACTGCTGGAGAAAAAAGCAGCTTCTCAGTATGTGCAAGTGAAACTTATTTAATTTCTGTGTTCTCAAATTGCCTTAGAGATGGCATTGCATCACAGACATTCGATAAAAGAGGCTTTTGTTTAAATTTTAATTTTAATTTAGGTATATGTATTACAAATTTATAATTTTATTTAGTGTATTTGTATCTTTTGTTTTTCAGTTCTCCCACATTGGGCAGTTTAAACTAGAAAATAAGTTTTTATTCTACCTCGTGCTGAAAATAAACATATATATACATATATATATATATATATACACACACACACACACACATATATATATATATATATATATATATATATATATATATAGTAAATACAAAAACAGATTGGAAAAAGGGGGGAAGGCAAAAAGGAAAATGAAGGGTGTTTTACAGAAACGACAGTAAAAAGGCTGGGAGGGGGATTGTGACTCCCCGTTCCCGGTTAAAGCGCTTTTACTCCCAGAAAGCACTCCCGGTGCTTCTGTTTTCCCGAAGCATCCCTCCGTCCGATGAAATCAATGAAACATCCCGAAGTAAAAAGACCATGAAGTACAAAAGGGCTTAAGATATGAAAATAAACCAAACCTGACCATACAGCAGAATGCTCGAAGACCAAAGGAAACGGCAAGTAAAGATATTTCACCGATATACAATCATCATGTAATACTGTTTTTTTCCTTCTTAAAAACCAAGCTTACATAGTGCCTTAGATATTGAAGCGATTAATTGCATTTTGCTGCTTCTTGGAGTAATTAATTAATACAGTGTTGCCGTTCCTCTTTTTCTATATTAAGACGTCTATATCGATTTAAATGATTATTGATTACATTTCTAAATATACCAGTACTTAAATTGGACTTCCAGTCTATTATAAAATTAATATCGACATTAAAGTTATCCCGTTTGTCATATAGTTTAAAACAGATTTTGTCATTTTCATTATAGTAAATACTTATACCCAGGAAATTAACAGTTCCTTTATTTGTCTATTGAGTGTCTATAAGTTCCAGGCATTTAAGGTAAAACCCCAAATCAATATGGTCATGTTGATCAGTTTGTCCAATTATCACATCGTCAACATAGCGGAAGAATGGTAATTCATTAACCAAACAAGTACCTTGTTCATACTTGTTCAAGAAAATATCCGCAAGAATGGAGGAGCATCCTCCACCCATGGGAATACCCTGTATTTGGCGATAAAAACTCATTCTGTTGTTCAGAATATTTTCATATAAGACAATATTTATCAGCCTTTTATATTTGTTGACTGAGATGGTAGAGTGTTGATTGTAATGTTCATGAAGCTCCATCAAAATGTCGAATAAATCATTTACGTGAATAAAGAGGTCTTTAAAATCGAAGCATCTAAAAGACATTTTCTCCTTTATTCTTTCCCACCTTCCTTTTTGCCTCCCCCCTCCCTTTTTACAATCTGTTTTTATATTTACTATAATATATCTGCTAAAACTGAAAGTGCTGCATTGCGCTTTAATTTGACAGTGTTATGATGTATTTTATGAATCATATTTTTAGATATTTTTCTCATATAATATATATATATATATATATATATATACATATATATATATATATATCATTTTATCAGTATTTACATCTTAAAATTATAATCATTCTAACAGGAAATTGAAATTTATATTTTAAAAACAATTAAAATAATTAAAAATTATACTAGAATTAACAATTCAAAAGTATATGCGTGAATAAAAATGATGCATGATAGATTAATGTATAATTATTATAGCATATTCTATTGTACAATATTTTAGAATGGATACAAATTTATCTATGTCCCCGGACGCTCTACACGCTCGCTACGCCACTAATTCATAAAGTCGTTCGGTATGCGGTCGAGCGATGTATTGTTGGTAAATAGAGCCTGGACAGCTTGACAGTATAGGTAGAACAATTGCTTGCAGAATATCATCAACATACGAACGAACTGTCAGATTAGTTTTCAGCACAACTGGAAAAGGTCGCCTGTTCCACGAGATGGCTCCGATGACTGTTATATCACATGTCATGGTCGTGTGCTGCATGACAACAAATACTGGATCGGAACACTGGCTAGTCCTCCTCCACACACGTATGTGTGGTCACCAACACTGAGAGAGAAGCGGGATTTGTCGCTAAAACAACATGCCTCCAATTAGCTCTACCAATGTTGAAGAGTCAGAGGTAAGCACCTAAATGGACGCCGGCATCAATTCCCACGTTCTGCCAATCGTCTCCGAACAGTATCCCTTGACACATGATGTATGGTTGATGGTAAATGCCTTCGAATGGTTGATAGGGACGCCATTGGTGTGGACATGGCTGCTCTACTGACTGCCCGATCCTCTCGAGCATTTGTTTGTCTGGGGCATCCCGAGCCTCTGCGACGGTTACACATGCCTTCTCTGATCCATTGTTGCCAATATCGAATAACTACCATATCGCTCTGACCAAGAGTTCGACTGATGCGTCTGTTGGATCAACCAACTTTCCTTACGCCTATGATGGTCACATCATAGGCATAACGGTCAATCATGGCCTCTCTCTAAATCCAACAATTGTTCATAGTGCTACCGAGTTCATAATGCCTGAGTTTCGCGGCTATATCTCAATTGTTTATGAGTGTATATATTTTTGCAACAAAGTGTATATTCCGTACGGAGGATGGGTATATTGTTAGCAACAGCTGAAACTGGCGGTCCTCAATGGCGTCTAATCTCTTCTTCCAGTAAATCCCCAGTCATGAGGACAGCGTAATCATTTATACCCAATAGGATCGGAAGGACATCTACAGAGGGAAGATTTATGTCGCCGACCGCTATGGGCACAGATTATATAGTCCGTCCCCGGGGCTAAACATAGGAGGAGATGGACAACACTCATTTGGGGGTGGGATCGGACCCCCATCACCTTTGATGGAGGAGAACACAAAAATGGGATATCAAAAATGGGGAGGGCGTAATAAATTTTTGTAGGGTGTTCCACATGGTTCATAATGTATGGCAAGCCCACATTATCACCTGGAGACACCCTATGCGGTACACACATTCGGGAAACCCGAGTAATTCACCATTGGAGATTCATGTTCTTCTTAATGGAGGTAGGCTAGGGCCACAGAGATAAAGACATAAACACTGGAAAGGGCTGTCAATTCTGAAAAGGGGCATTCCGAACCGAAAATCACCACAAGAAAGAACAACTCGGCAGTTGTATCAACATACAAAGAGACGGGTACCGCTATGAA
Organism: Amaurobius ferox; assembly: GCA_951213105.1. Lineage (NCBI taxonomy): Eukaryota > Metazoa > Arthropoda > Arachnida > Araneae > Amaurobiidae > Amaurobius > Amaurobius ferox. The sequence goes on along the minus strand of OX578138.1, from coordinate 23,687,588 downwards.
GACTTTTAGGTTTACTTCAACTACCCCAGTGGTCTGAAAAGCCTAATCTGCCATTCAGCAAAGCTAATGCGAAATCGGAGATTGAAGAAATCATTCACTACAGGGTCTCCAAAGAACTGATTGCCAACAAATGCCAAACACCATTGAGCACACATTACAAAACTGATCCACACAGCCATCTAAAGATAGAAACGTGTCGCCATTTAAGATAGGAGGGGATATTGGAATTTTCTCTTTTATATATTCAGTAACATCTAAAATATATTCTTAAATTCGAAAGTTCTAAGGCATATATACTATTTAATTTAGATCGAAGATAGGTGAATACTAAATAAGTAAAATACACTTTGTGTAAATGTTGTGAAAAACTACAGCAACGTGAGTAAGTACAAATAACACAATAAGCAGCATACAGCTGTTTCGAGCATGTGTTGAATCATCTTCTTCAGTGCAAGAGAACCAACACACCCGAAATCCGAAAGGGGAAAGGGCGCGGAAGGAAGAAGCAGGCAGATCATATATCCAAGACCTGGATTAAGAGAGAGCCAATCAAAAAGCAGCATGAAGAACAGTTCAGCCATTTCGTGGTCCAAAACATGGCAGGAATATCCAGATAAGACAAACCAAGTCTGAACAGGAATAAATGAAACTCCAGGAAGATAGAAAATGGGTTAAAGGGGCACATATATAACGAAGGGGATTCAACGCATCCTCGAAACAGCTGTATGCTGCTTATTATGTTATTATATTGTGTTATTTGTGCTTTACGTTGCTCTAGTTTTTCATATAAGTTTTCGTTTCATATTTCTATATAAGAAGTAAACAAACAGTTTTCAATAGTTCTAGTTAGAGAGTATGTTTCCGTCTATCACTCTTTCAGATAGCAACGAAATACTGCTTATTGGACGAAGTTCTCGGCAGGACTGATATTTCTTTGAGAGGGCTTATCCCTGCAGTGCAATAGAATGGATGACGTGACAAAAGTTTTAGCTGGGCGAATGCAACGCAGTAAAAATAAAATGTCCCATGGAATTTTTTTCGGAAAATATCTTTTAAGTCACAATATCTAGGAACACAAATTCTAGAGCTTCGAAGAAATAAAATAATACATATTAGTTGAAAAATGTTCATGTTTTTGCACTTAGAAGCTGAAAACATTTTAAAACGTTCTTATAGATTTCGAAATGGAATTACTTCGTAGTTAGCCGATATTTGCGATTCATCTAATATTGTGAATTTGTGTTGATATCAAGTGGTACTAATAATCAGTTTTGACTTATAGATATCAATAGAATTTTTTTTTTTTAATTTAAAATTAAAAACATAATATGAAAGGGATTTTACTTCACTTTACCCCACAAGACAGTTATGTGCAGTTTTACAATACAGGACACTTCTCTACATTTCCTACAACAAATAATAAAGAATGGTAGTTTAAAAAATATATGTATTTTTTATTTTTACTTGTTATTTTTTTTAAATACTGTTCAAATACTTGAGTACATATATCTGGTCAGTTCATTCCAAAATTTAATGGTTCTATGACGTACATCAGTACTTGTACCAAATTTGATTCTATTTGATCATTTCATTCGAAAGATACAGTTATCCACGAGAAAAAGTTATTTCCTGTATCTCGTAAACGACTTGCGGTAATTTATAAATAATGGAGTCTATAAATTTGATTAAAATGACGTAATAAACACTAAGTGTTTTATTATAAAAAGCATACTTATTTTTTTATGAATTTTTATTTTATGTTAAAAATGTAAAAATCGCGATGACGGCGTATGTTAGCGTCCTAAATATGATGCCATTCAACTTTTAATAATATATATAAAATACTGATTTGTGTAACCTTTTTAACATAACTACCTCTTTATAACAATTTGGTGATTTTCGAAGAAAATACTTGAAATATTGATGTTCGGTTTTGGTCTGCCACCCTCTGAAAATCAATAAACCATAGATTATAATAATTGTACAAAATTCAATGCTATTTGTTCGGTTTGTTAAAAGGAAATGTCACGGCCACAGACTCACGAACACACATCATAAGGCCATTGAAAATTGGATTGATTCCTATTCAGGGTGGGTCGAAATGTGTAAATCCATCGGAATCCGAGAGGATGATTTTTGACCACACCACACTTTTGACACTTTTGACACTTTACAGGGAGAGTAAAACCATGCTCTGTATTTTAAATTTGTCTCTTATGAATACTGTTAATTCAAATTAATTTTAATTTTAATCTCCCTATAATACGAGGCATAGTAAATCCTCAATAATAATAACAAATGGCATAATCCAAGAAAGATAATTTGAATTTCTGGTATTTAAGAGTTACAAATTTCCGATTATTACTTGTACCAGACTTGAAAATCTTCAGCTTTTAAAAATATGAAATACATAATCACCCTACTCTTCACCGTATCGTAATAAATATCTGCCTCACTCAACGTATAATTTTCAACACAGATTTAAGAAAGGAACAAAACAAATTAAATCTGTAATAATAAGTGACATATAAATGTCGGTTAAAAATCAATGGGATTAATG
>OX578138.1:23502528-23680028 GCA_951213105.1 Amaurobius ferox | reverse complement strand
TGCGTGATGCACTTTTAGTGAATGCTAGAAGATTATGTGTTAACTTATGTGTTTTTGTTGTATGGATATATACACTCGTTGCCATAAGAATTTTTGCACCAACAAGTAATTGTGAGATCGTAACGAAACTTGGCATGAAGGTACGTGTCAGGCAGATATGCAAATGATTAGAAATACAACATGATTGCGCATTGCGTAATGCCAAAAGAGGGCATTTAACTTCGTTCCCCGTGGCACAGGAAAAAGATACGCTGAGGCGTTTTGCCTGTACTTAATCTATTGCAGAGGGATGTTTCATCATTACGGATGCCGTTACGTTGCCATCAAAGACAGTATGATCAGCTGTCAGAGTTCGAGAGAGAAAGAATAATCGGGATGATGGAAGCCGGGTGGTTAGCTCGGCCAGTAGCCCGCCACCTAGGCCGTTCTGACATTACTGAGAGGAGGTGTTGGGACCAGTGGACGAGAGAGAGATCGCATACACTGCGTTTAGGCTCAGGACGCCCTCGGCAGACCAATAGCCGAGAAGACCGTCACATCACCCGACACGCACGCACAGCGTCAACTGCATCATTGTCCACCATCCGGACACAGGCAGCACCTTCACTAAGTGCTCCTGTGACTGTCCGTATCATCGCGCGGTGCCTAGTTGAAGGACATGATTGTTTGCTCGGTGTAATAGCAGCGCCCATTACGTGAACTGCCAATGACACCCACCCACCGTCGCTTCCGTTTGGAGTGGTGTCGCGCTCGAACGGATTGGACCGAAACCGAATGGAACCAGGTCGTCTTCAGCGACAAATCGAGATTCAATTTGGGCAGTGACGACAACCGTGTATGTGTGTGGAGGCCCCATGGTGAACGCCTCAATCCTGCCTTCGCTTTACAGCGTCACACCGCTCCCACAGCTCGAGTGATGGTATGAGTGCCTTCGCATACAACACCCGATCACCTGTAACATTAATCCACGGAATCATGACAGCCCAGCGGTACGTTCGTGACATCCTTCAGCCACGTGTGTTGCCACTCATGGTAGGGCTCTCAGAAGGCATTTTTCAACAGGACAATGCTTGGCCACACACAGCAAGGGTATCATAGGAATGCCTCCGCCACATTACCATCCTTCCCTTTCTTGCCCGATCTCCAGATTTGTCACCGATTGAGCATGTCTGGGATCGCTTGGAACTGCAAGTTGGACAGCCTACGAGTTTGGTCTAACTAGAGGCGCGCTTACAACAACTGTGGAATGAGATGACGCAGAACACCATAGGGGACCTGTATGCCTCAATGTTCGCCTGTATTGCATCGTGTATTCACGCTAGAAGTGGCCCAACAGGGTACTAGAACCTTCATTCATTTGTAGTTTTTCCTGTAATAAATGATCCTTTGCTTTCATTTTGCATCACTCACTTATATCTACATTGCACTTACATATATAAAATTTCGTTCGATTCTGACAATTCTTTCTTGGTGAGCAAATTTTTATGACAATGAGTGTATTTATGACGTATCGATACACAACATTGCAATCTATGGATAATCGGTATATATATGTATACGATACATACTGTCTATGGATAAAATAGTTTTTGTTCGTATCATATCAAAAATGCAACTCTAAATTTGAGGCCATATCTTCTATTAAAGATTGTTTTCTTTTTATTTTCAGAAAAATAAGTGAGTTTCAGTTGTTATAATGATAAAAGTAATTTGACGAATTATCTCTTTACTAAAAAGTATCCTTGATAAGTATCCAAATTAAAGAGTATCCTTGAAAAGTATCCAAGTTAAAGAGTATCATTGATAAGTATCTAAATTAAAAAGTATACTTGATAAGTATCCAAATTAAAAAGTATCTAAATTTTGAAGACCGTACCTTGAAAAGTCTTTGTTTGGCGACAGTTTTTAAATGATTAATACGGAAAATACTCGGAAATATTTGAAATACTGGATATTACTTGTTTTTAAAAATCTGTATAAAAATATCAATTTTTTTTTAAAATCTGGCCTTAAGTGTCTTTTGGAAATTTATCTGTCTCCCGTTCCATTAAAAATGGAGAGCCTAATTTTTTTGTAGGAGATACGTTTTGGAGAAGGTACATGTTTTTACCCTCATTTTAGAGGTTTTCTACAAATAAAAGTTTTGACTCATTAATTTAATTGTAAACATTAACAAATCATGCGACAAATAAAACAATTGCAGTTTTCTAGAGCTAAGTAATGTGGATTTATGGTGATGTACTTTGAAAACTATACCTCGAAAAGTCTTTGTTTGGCGACAGTTTTAACATGACCAATACGGAGAAAACTCGGAAATATTTGAAATACTTACTCGTTTTTAAAAATTTGTATAGGAAAATCAATTAAACAGCTATTTATATTTCTTTCTTTGGTTACACATAAAAAATACACGCGTAAGGTTCTTGGGCAAGTAAGGGCTTTTGTAAGTGAAATTACACGAATGACCGCTAGCCGCGGAACTGTATTACAGTATTTAAAGGTTCTTTTGAGAATTTGTTACAAATATTGAAAAAATAAAATTTTTCAAAATTTCGAAACCGTCACGCACGTTGTCGCATCGTTAGCTACACATACGGAAAAAAAAAATAAAATAAAAAATAATAATAATATAAAGACAGCTGGGTTCCAGGTCAAGTGGAGACTCCTGAAATTGGCAATATCAGTTGAATTACATCAATCAGCAATATAGCAATCTCGTTAGGAAAATTTATTTCCTTCTTGAGAATAATGCGCATTTGTTGATTGGTAATTTGTCAGGGGTTATTTCATACAGAGAAGTAACTGAATATCGTTTGGATATTTCGATGGAGAATGCGCCCTGAATTAAAATAAATGCACAATTTACCATTTCGGAGTTTCCAATTTTTATAACTGTGATTTAGCCATATGGGCCTTTTTCGTTTTTTGGACTTTGGCTTCGTGAATCATTTTAGCACTGATGTAAGTTGATCGACGTGTGTCCAAAGCATCTTTATGTTGCGTTTATTTTAATTTTTGCTGAATAACGCATGCATACTTTCCTAATTCAGTATAGAAAGCGTGTTTACTACATTTTTTGAATAAAAGAAAAATTGACAATTTTATCATTTTAGCAATTTTTCTCTATGTTGCGTGGCGGCGTATGCTAAAATATAGTGACGCAGCTGGAGTTATCTTCAAAAACTGCGTATTATAAATCTTATGCGCATTATAAAAATATTTTGAAGCTCTGCACAGTCGCCAGGCATATAATTTTTCTTTCCTGGAGAAAGAATTAGCAGAATTAGCAATTTAATTTATGCAGTTGTACAAAATTTTGAAAGGAACGTTACATATTAGTCACAAAAGCCACGATTTTTACAGCCTAATTTTAATGGATGCAGAATATAGACAAGTGATTGCAAGATGAGCTGTATAAGAATTGCTGAATTTTTTTCACGCAAAATAATTTATCTCTGGAGTCTAGAATATAAGTGATATGAATGAAATATCCATTGCTTATACATAGAGAATCAGACGATTTACATGTCGATGATGTCATTTGAATAAAGTTTATTTTTTTCGATGATGTTTTAAGTTTTCAAATAAAATACATTTTTGTAGTACTGTGGTAATTTAAAATATATCAGCACTGAATGTATCGCATTTTAGAGATGTTTAAATAAAATTGCATTTCAGTTGGAAAGTGTTTCATAATCAATGCTTTATGCATAATTGATTTCTCTTGTTTTCTTATCCATCTAATTTTCTAAATCTGCTCACTTATCCATTGTACCTTCACTCTCATCATATAAAATTGTCAATGGCTTCATCAACATTACTCACCAAGTACCTGTATACATAATATAATTGTTTTTTGAGTACCCTATATGTACTTTATTTGTTCCACAATATGTTTAGTAGTAATTGGACCTCCTAGGAGAGCCCCTTTTACAAAGGGTTGAATGCTAATCATTAATCTATATAAATAAAATTGAAAAATTGCCTGTCTGTCTGTTTGTCTGTATGTTTCTCTCATCATCAATGGAGAACGGCTGAACCGAATTTGATAAAATTTTGTGGGTAAGCTTAGAATAGCCCCACCTAAAATTTAGTCCATGTTTCGTGTTTTTAAGACCAGGGGTTGTTTAAATATTAATTAAAAACGAACGATTAAACCTTCCATAGAGATAGCATTATGCAGACGATATATTTTCTTCTAATTATTTGCAGACCATTATATCATGTCGCTTAGCAACGGCTTTAAATCCAATGGATTTATGCGGCAGACGTTTTTTATTAAATCTATTTCGATTTAAATAATAAAGATATGTATATAAAATAAATTTCACCGATATTGCATTTTTGGCTTGATTATATCAATTATGGTCTTCGGGTTTAAACATTATTATTATTGATATTTTCAATTTATTACGTCATTGATTTATTTTTGCAAAAATTGTTGAAACTCATATATTGTACGTAGTACGGGTAATCCTCTACAAATGCACGGGTATATCTTCTAATATAAGAGAATAAGTAGTATAGGTATATTCGCACATATTTTGACATATATTGGCATATATTGGAATTAATTACGACCTGTAGGTTTAAAGATTACGGGATTATTAATATTTTCAATTTATTACGTCATCTGTTTTATTTTGGAAAATACATTGGAAATTCATATGTTGCAGTACGTGTAATCTTTTTCTAATACACGGAAATATCTTCGAATATTAGCGAATATAAGTAGTATGGGTTCCATAAGATTTTAGCGCTTTAATTTTGCATATATTGGTTCAACTTCACTTTTTTGTAAATTTGTTTACAGACGGGACCATGATGTTTTATTCGTCAGATCTGCCCGTGAAGATAATTCTGTATAGCGAGAATATTCTAAAACTTTTTATCAGAGCATTAAATTAAATATTTTAATAGAATTTGATTAGCATTGTCCTTCAGTATACTATAGGAATTTGCACATGATCGTGAATAGTTTGAAAATCCAATGATAGAATAGAGAGAAGTTGCAACTCAAAAATCTTAACTTAAAAAATGCCTACATAATAAAAAGAAGTATTAAATAGAGACTCATCAATCGATTGGTAAAAAATGCAAATGTCTAGTCATCGAGCTAAAGATAATCAACAAATATCAATGGAATGGAATCGATAATTGAAAAACAAATACAATCCAAGCATTAAAGCTATACACGTGGATAAGCACTAGGCCTAAATAAATGAATTGTTCATTTTGAAAAAACTCTTCGCCCGGTCCAAGTATTTAATCAAAATGAACTCAAAATGTGTGTTTCTGATATTAGAGATAGATAATATCTATAAACTCTAATAACGTGGACAGCACATATAAAGATAGAAAAATTATAAAGGAAACAAGAATAACTGGAATACAGAAACACTGCAAATGTGCTAACCATTGAAGACCAAATGAAGAGACCAGTGTTGCCAATCGCAAAGTTTAAAAGTAGAGATCCACTTTTGCCAATCGTGTGAAATAAATAACAGTAATGCTAAAAGGAAATAAAAGGTGATATGCTACAGTAAGAGATACATAATAATGGGGCGTATAATAGAAAACAGTGAGGCCAATATTTAAGGGGATGTTAATACAATGTAATGTTAAATCAAGATAATGCTGATGTCTGGCCAATATAAGATACAAAGAAGAGAATTCATGAATATTCAGCTAATCAAGATTTTTCACAATACCTTTTACAATATATCTTAGATCTTTATATAATTTTTTGGTAATTTCTAGATTATTTATATGCATAGCATGAAATTTTTCTGATAATCTATAAATTCTAAAAAGTTGATTAAGGATAATATTTCTAAAATATTGAATCGAGATGCAGGAATTAAATGGTCATATTTTATCAATGTTGAAATTATAATCTTTTTTATCATATAAATTAGTAACTATTCCATTATTAGTAGGTTCAATAATTAGATTTAAATCCAAAAAATTAATATTATTACTAATAGTAGCTTCATTAGGAATTAATTCTAAATTGTCTGAATAGAAATCAATATATATATATATATATATATAAACACATATATATATATATATATATATACACACACATATATTATATATATACACACATATATATATATATATATATATATATATATATATATATATATATATATGTATATATATATGTAATTGAAGATTTTTTATTTTCCTTGTATTATATATACCTGAGATTGATCATTAATAGAAAATGTTCTGTATAGCAAAAGAGAAAGGAAGATGGACTGAAATGTAAATGTGACATCAAAAAGATTATACGACAAGCTGTTGAATATTTTAAAAAGAACAAGATAAGTAAACATTATAAATAAAACAGGTACTAAATTGGTATAAAATACCCATTTCTCCCTGTTCCATATATAAGTTAAGGAATGGAATAAGAATTACATCTGGTAAAGATGGGTGAAACTTTTTTTTTGTAAATACACATTAAGATGAAAGTATTCTTATATATAAATCATATATGTAATTCATATATGTAATGTAGGTACTTAAGGTGCTAATCTCCTTGTTCCCTGCATAAACATACATGGTACAAATGCAAGAAATGTGTTCAAGATGAAAAGTTGCAAAACAGAAAGATTGTTTTGCACGTTGAGCTAGACCTTTTCTAATTTCCCCAAAAATTATTGAAATTGAATAAATTGAATAAAGTAAAAAGCATTTCCGAAACCATGTACGTAATCAAGGGCCATACATATTTCGTTAATGCGTATTCTACGTTTTTGTATGCATTACTGTAAATTGTGTTGCAGAAACAATGCACATGGCCCGATGCAAAAGAAAATATAAATTGGATCAGATATATAAGAATTCAAATATAAGAAATCAAATATAATAATCAAATACCAGCGTGTGGCTAAGTATTTATAGGAGAATACAATGTAATGAAAAGTATAAGAATATAATAATATAAATGTATTTACTCCTTGTGCTGCTTAACAGTGTAGATTAAGTGATACTGACTAAGCTTTTTAACTCAAAACAGGTTACAGTTGCTTCTATATACTGAGATTTCAACTGTTGGAAGTGAAACATGGAGATGAAAAATTATTTAAAATTGTTTGAGGATGATCTGTCAATGTTGCTGTAATTGTAGCAAGGTGTTGAATTTAAAATTAAAATGTGTTTTAATAAATGAAAAAATAAGATTTGGCGGATAGGTATTTTGGATAGTGATGTTTATAAATTTAAAAAGATGTTCTTTGTAGTAATATGGTTGGGTGTTGAAAACCCAGACCACACGACCAACCCGAAGGCTTATGTAGTAATATGGTGTACTTATCATTTTTATTCTTAATAACTAGTTATTAATAATATTTTTATATACTGACTTTGAAAGATTGGATGCATAATGTTGAAGTTTATTTACTTTGAGGTTATAAGTTTCTGTTTTGTCATATATTTTTAATTTTAATATGTCTGCATTTTGAATTTTTAAACTAACGTCTAGATAATTGGTCCAGTTTGATGTATATACATTTTCAATTAGTTGTAGATTAGGTGGATAAAAATTAAAGTTTAACATAGATGCTTCATTAGTAATTCCAATAATAATTAGATCATCAATAAATCTGTACATGATATGGCTGTTGAAAGGGTACTGAATTTCGTAAAAATGTAGGTAAAAGTTGGCCAGTATTGTGGATGAAATTCCTCCCTGTGGTATTCCCTTATTTAATTTGTATATGCAATTTCCTTGAGATAAATACTGTTTGAACGGAATGCATTTTAATAATGTTTTGAATTTTGGAAAAGAGATGTTTTTCGATTGAGTAAATTGTTCATATAAATTTAGTATGACTTTATATAAATCATTAATATCAATGTTATTGAAGAGGTCTTTGAAACCAAAAGTTTTAATATCATGTATGTAAGGTAGTTGTTTTAGGTAATTAATCAGTTCTAAACTATTTCTGATTATGTGTGTTTGTTGTGTGGTAAAATAAATGATCATAAATTTTATTTAGTATAATTAGAAGTTGTTTGTCAGCAGCATTTGTGTATGAATTAAATCCTATAGTAACAGTTCTAAAAGAAATTGGTGATTTATGGAATTTAGATATGAATATCAGGTAAGGAAAATTAAGATTGGGTTTTTGTTTAAGAAGTTTGTAGTAAGCAATAATGTGTTTACTTATAATAGTGATATTAGAGGTTGTAGGAGTTAATGAAATTAAAGTATGGAGTTGTAGTTTGAGTTCGTCCAAATAAAATTTTTTACAAATAAACGCATAATTACTTGATGCCTTATCAACATAAGTGATTACAAATTTGTCTTGTAGTAACTTGATCTCGTTAAAGATATCTTGGTAATTATGTGTATATTTTGGCATAGGAAATTGTTGAATCAATTGTTTTACATGCCATGTGACTTGTACTTGCCAGCTCTTAAAGACTTCAAAAGGGCAGTGGTATTTACCTGATATTTTATACATATATTTATCTAGATCAATGTCAAAAGCTTGTATTATTTTCTCTTTATTATATAGTAGTGGTAGTCAGTATTTGGATCCGTAGCTGAGAAATTGTTTGAGATTAGGTTCCTAAATTAAATTGAGATTTCCGGTGATTACATGTCCATGATGTTGGTAAATAAAGGGTAGATAGCATGATTCAGTACATCAACAAGATACAGAATTTTTCAACTATTTTGATAAAAGATTGTAGTTGTATATTTTACGTCCTAATGGTACTGGATATTTATGTGCTTTATATTAACATTTTTAATTGGAAAAAAGGATTGGAATTTTTCAAAAATTTGTGTAAAGTTAAAATAATTAAATATAGGATTTGTGTAATAAATAAACACAATGAGATTGGTTAGTTTTTTTCTTTTTGGTGTGAAAGTGTGAGGTGAACATCTTGTTAATAAAAGGTCTTAAACAAGGTGCCCGAAGTGTTTTTTGTTATTAAGATATATGAGTGAAATATAAAGTTTAATTATAAATGCTGCTTTTTGATGGAAAATACCCAGTTTTTGATTTTCTTCCAACCATAGTTAGATTCAAAGAGTGTACTGAGATTATTTAGTTGAGATTTGACGTCTAAGTTAAGGGAGTGTTTGTTTTATATATATATATATATAATATATATATATATATATATATATATATATATTAGAAAGAAGTAATAATAAAATTGAAGTAATCGTGAAATATTAACATCACCATAGAAGCAAAACCACTGCCATAATACCGATAATAGAAAAGATCAGCACCTTCCCAAATTCGAAGATTAAAAAGAATTAAATTTATCTTCAGGCCTGAATATTTAATTCTGATTAACCCAAACAAATGCCTGTTTTAGATTGGACAATAGCACATTACTATAAATGTCCAAACTCAGACTACAGGCACCAAAAGATGAAAAAATGAAGATAAGAAACATTAGGAAAATTTGTATTACCATGTGGCAGGAACCCTTCTTCTTTCACCACGTATATATGCGATCAACCTCAACAGTATAAAAATACCTAGAAGCACCGGAATGAACATGGCGAAATACATCCTAGGAGGCAGTACGAACGTTCACAGCGACACTCCCAGACCCGTCCAGTGAGTCAGAGTAGGAGACAGGACATTATATATATATATATATATATATATATATATATATATATATATGTAATTTCTCTACATTTTTTAGAAGTTATATACATTATACATTCTCTTCCAAAATGTTTGTAATGAACTGCCGTAAATGCTTTGACATATATTTAAGTAGAAATACTTGTATAGAAAGAAAAGATGATACGTGAAAGCAGCAATTTCCGGAGTAAGAGAAACTTCAATTTCCTTGTGTAACAAACCCCACATCCAATAGAAGAAACATTTATCAAGATTATTTTTTACTCAAAGGACACTTTTATATTGAATTTAATTTAGAAAGACAGGTTAGGTATTTTGCAGTAATTTTAGAGACACGAAAAGCAGCTGTTGCTTGTATGAATACAAATTCTTTGTGCTTTTTTTTTTTGTAGAAGGATCTAATTTGCATGTGTCTGCTTCATTGAAAAAAACAAATTTATATTAATGTTTGAGACGTGGAAAGTATGACTTTTACACTGGATAGGTCGCAGTACACTACGGAGACACTAGTGTATATGTAAAATAAGATGGTAAGTCACAAAGCAGATCTTATTTTATTCCTTCAACTTGTTCGAGAGACATCGTACTTAGGGCCTCGACGTACGTCGTTTAGGAACTTTTGATTCGTACTTAAGTATGCCCCCAAAACTTATAAATCGATCTAAATCTAGCAATCTGACTATTAACCCATTACATTACAATCATTTTACGTACACCATGTATTGTAAAGCAAACACAAATACTGTATTATATAGGTTTTAGTAATGTAGAAAGTTTGATAATTAATAAAAGAAAGTTTGTTAATTTGTTTGTCCAACTTTAAATTTTATTACATATAAAATAAATCATTTTATCAATATTAGATGCTGAATAAAGCTTTTGATGTGAAAAGATAAAATTAAGCTTTTTTTTAAGAATTTGGATTTAGAAATGCTGGAATATTAGAATTTTCAGTATACTGCATATTAATGTGCATAAAATTGGATTTAAATTCGCCTCACTATTAATATTATTATAATTACCCTCACGGAATTACATCTATATTCTTAATCATATTTGTAAATAGTTTGTTACAGAAAATAACTCCAATCATGCATTTGTTGCAGTTAAAAAGCTCACGTTTGGTTCCCATGTATTTCGTGGTATATTTTACATCTTTGGATTTTGAACCTTACCGGTCCTGTCCATCCTGGACCCGCTGTAGGATGGTTCACGTGTTTGGAGAATAACTCGAGAGCAGGAGTAGCTAGAAAGCTGAAGTTTGGTCCTATTTTCTTTTTGTGGTATATTTGAAATTTCTGGATTTTGGAAATCACTGGTCCAGCCTGACTATTGCCCGCTACAGAAACGCACATGCTTTGGTGGAAATTCAAGCCGGCAAAAAAAAAAATAAGGATGTAAACACACGTACTTATTATAAAATGCACTAAAAATTGAAACGTTTTATTTATAATTTTGGTCCTTAGTTATTATCTATCCTAAATTATTTTATAACGCCTCGCAAGTGGTCAACATCATGAAAATCATTAATTTTGTTAATGCATATGCATTTTGCGTTATGAGAGTCGATAAAATACGTTGTTGCTACCGAGATAGACACCGTATCTAGTACTTTTGTCTCTCGTTGCTAACGAATTAAAACAACAATTGCTAGACTATGACAACCCGTGAGCGTTAAGTGGACGTTAAATAAATATCGGGATAAGTTTTTAATCGATATTTGCGAAGATATCATGCAAATGCCTTGCAGGCAACAGGCTCAAAGTAATAGATGTTCGCAGGGGGAAAAACTTCCAAAATATGAGTTTCTACAAAGTAACAAAGTTCGGTATTGGGAAAGAACAATAACACATATTAAAGTTTTCTTATTACTAGAACTCGCTGAATATATATAGACTTATTGTTCACTCAAATATAAAATTGCTGCTTGTGAAAATAACATATTTAGTGTTTTCTTAAAGGAAATAGACATATACAAATTAAATGACAACAATAATTTTGAGAGAGATTTGATCTCTTGCCATCAGATTCAAACAGTGCTTTAATTAACAAGCACTGACAAGAACGAACAAGAAATGTATGGATAGTTCTTGCTTAGCGTTTTGTTAAATAAATACAGTGTTTCGATCTGGTGAAGATGGATTAAAACTCTATCGAAATTTGTTGTCACTTAATTTGCATATGTCTGATTTCTTTAAGGCAAGTATTAAAAGTGATAGGCTTATTATTGTTATCAATTTAAATAAGCATGCAAAATTTCATGTAATTCACTGCATTATTTCGAGAGATACTGCACCCCGTGTGATCTACAACATCTCTAGAACGGCTCGTGATAAGTACTAAACAATGGTATCCTTTTTATTAAACTTATCCACAAAATTATTTGATAATAGTGAAGATATTTATTTTTTATTATTTGCTCTGCTTAAGATGAAAATGTAGAATATATCGAAAACTATAAATGATACACCTAAAGAAATAATTATGTTCTAAAACTATTTTGCGGGAAATATATTTAAAAATATGATAATTTGATTTATTATTCTTGGTATGTTTACTTTGATATTTAATTGTTGGGAAATAATAGCTTTGCTTAAGCAAACTGTAATTTAACTGTAAGAAAACTGTAACGTATAACTGGAACTGTGATCCGTAACTGTACAAGTTATCCGGTATAACCGAGAATGAGATGGATGGATACGGGTGTGTGAAGCAGAGGATGCTTATCCCGAGCATGACTGACTTAATGTTTTTACATAGCTCTGCGCATGTGATGTCACGGGAATAGGAAACGCGCGCATTTTGTTCTCGGGCTCTCTGAAGAGATCGATTTTTGTTAGCTACGACCGTCATTTTACACCACCGACGTCACTAAATCTCCTTGGATGTCATTGAGGAAGATGTGTACAGCACAATTGCAAGTTGTTTAAGTCTGTAAATTGCCCCTCCAAAATTAACAAACATTGTTTTATGTTAATGATGCGAAAACTTGCTGTGTTTTGGCAACGACTTACAAAGTCCTTCCTGGTCCGTGACATCACGAATAACGAAATGTTAAGCTGCTTGTCGACGTCAAGCTTACCACGTTTTGATTGGTTGCCGGGCTGATTGCCCAATTTCATATTAAAGAAACTTAGTGTGGAGTGTCGAAAACCCAGACCACCCAACTGACCCAAAGGTTTACAGCAGCTGTTTGGGTGGCCGGGATTGTTGGTGTGGAGTGGAAGACCCAGACCGTCCGACTCGTCCAGAGGAGTTGGTGTGGAGTGTGTATATGTAGAAAGGATGATTATTATCGCATGACATAATGCTTTTTATTTTATCATGTAACTTAAGTTAGATGTCTGTATTTATGTTAATAAATTTTTTATGATATTAAGCATGTATCTTTAAATGGTCCGAATAAGCGCAATTCGAGAACGCTTCAAAGGGTCGTGAGAGCAGTTTCCTATCTTAAATTAAAAGTGCATAGTAAGCGCTACTGTGCAAAAGATGGTGGCGCAAGCAATTCCTAGATTTGACGGAGAAAACTTCAATAGTTGGAAGAACCGTATTAAAAGTATACTAGAGGGAAAAGTTTTAAGCTTGTAACAGATATCCACCAGTAAAGGAATCGGAATTAAATTGTTAGTAAAAAAATTGATTCTCCAGCAAGAGGACTTATTAGTGATATGCAGGTGTGTTTGATTATTACTTGAAATACTGCTAAGTAAATTTGGACTTCCTTAAGCAATAGGTATGAAGCTGACCTCAAAAGAAGAAGAATCGAAGCTAGAAACAATGTGTCGCGTTTACAGATGAAAAGGAAAGAAAACTGGAACGTCTATTTGTTGAGAACCAAAGCAATTGCTGGAAAACGCATGCATACTGAGTGCAAATATCGATGAAGAATTTATAAACGCTTTGGATAAAGGGTCTCTCAGGAAGCTACCATTTCTAGTGTTCGTCAAATTTTCAAGTTGCACGAGGAAAGATCTAACGAAGCTGAAAAACATGCTCGTCAGTTTTTAATAAAGTATAGAAAAGTAGAAGTTATAGAAGTCTGAAAACGATACGATGAACTAAAGAGATTCGAACAAAAATAAAACCGGCCTCAGCTTAAACTTAAAAACTTGTTGGAATATTAGACTAGAAATTTTCAAAATTTTGAATATTGCTGGCTTGCAGAAAGGTTGCACTTCCGCTGAGTAGTTTCTGTCAATTAAGGTTCAATTGCAAATTGCATTATTCGAGTGAACACATGTCGATTTTCTACTATTATGAAATCCCCTAAAAGACTCACTTTTTTGTGCATAGATTACTTCTTACGCAATTATCCGATTAACCGACAGTCCATTTGGTTTACCATTTGTAAATTTTACAATCGGTTAACCGAAACAATTAAAGAAAATAGTTATATTTAGAACCTATATATTGAACCTAGTATATAGTTTTGCAGTATTTTACTTATTTAGAAATATTTATTAGTAATTTATTATACTATACCGTTATCGTTACATGGTTAACCCCCAATCTTTAGAAATTTGGAAATTAGAATGTTTATCATCAAGAGACTTCAGTGTTAATGAAAATATTAAAGTCTTTATTTTATATATTTTAAGTATAAAATAAAAGTGATTTTTATAGATACGAAAATTATAAATACATTTCTATGTCCTTTATTTTTTCATTCCTATTTTAAAGGCTAAATTTAGAAATATTTATCTATTTTAGTAGAGATAGTTTGGGATATAATACGATGCATTGGTATAATGAGGAAAAGTGTTGATAATGTATCAACATTGTTTCAACATTATTTGAACATATTGTTTCACATGTATCAACATTATCATTATATAATTCAATCATATATGTCAATATTTCATATCACTGTACTCTATGGCGTTATTAATCATTGTTTTATAGAACAACACCAAATTTATCTGATCATGTTCTGCATTAACAGTGCACAGATAACACAGTTAATGAAGAAAACCTAAAACCCTTTACATGTGTTTAATATTTTGCGAAGCGCTCTTGCTGTTAATTCTGTACTTTTTATGGTATGTAATGCAGAATATTATTAAATACGTTCACATCCGTTTTCATTTTAAATAGATAATAAATATCCATTATTTATTATCCATTATATATTTTAGATACATAGGAATTTTAATCTTATTTTTCCAGATATGATAAGAGGGACAAAAGGATAGACGCATGCGTATGCTAAAGTTAAATAAAAGTGTTTTTATTGCTTTTGAATAGCCTCCTAAAATTTTGATGTTTCAACTTTAAGTCACTTATTTTGATAACTATTTAGGATTTTTATCATAAAAATTTTATACACTTATTTATGACATAAAAGCAATATTCTGATGGTGTTATATTTTGTAATCATTAAACCATCATTTAAGTATTAGTGCACTTAAAAGATGGATTTAGTACACTTAAAATGGTCTTCTAAGATGGATTAGCGTGAAACCTGAAAATAGTTCACTTAGTACTCTCACTCAGATGACGTCAGAGTATATGCCAATTGAGAAAATGTATTATATATTAGAATGAATACCGGCCTTTGTCCTGAATTTAAGATGCAAACCTGCGATTTAATATCCGTCTGCACTCATAGCGATTTTTTAAAGACCAAGGAGAGTTCAAAAAATACTCCCGTTTAGAAAAAAACTACGAAATAAATAAAACTATGTCACGTTATGTCTTTTTTCATGAAACCCACCGATGTGAAACCCGTTGACGCCCCCTCGAAAGTATCACTTCATAATTGTTGATTTCGCACATTAGTCGATGTGCGAAAATAAAAAAAATAATGAAACTGCATAAATTACTCATATTTCAATAATTTTTGAATCTTTTTTTAATATAAATGTGTTGTCCTACCTATTCAATTCTTGAAAAAAGAATCGTCCTTCTATCTTTCCGATGGTGTTAATGTAGAAACCGTGTGATAATAGCATTTTAAATCGCTGAGTAGCCGATTTGTATGAAATTCATTCAAAATTGTGTTTTAGCATGAAAACCTAAGAAAATAATTCTAATTTAAAAAAATAAAATCGCCCCGAAGTATATTTGCGTCTTATCTAAAGTATCACTGTACCGAATTTCGTAGCTATGTTGCTCAGTTACTTCCATACTATCAACAGACGAACAAACAAATGTACGGACATTTGCTTTTATAACGTAAGATTTATTTGTTATACATTATATTAACATTAAATATTTCCCAATTAAACATAGTTCCGTCTTACTCAAATTATGCATATTTTGCTACATATTTTAATTCTCACATTGTGTTGGCAATATTTTCGTAGGAATTACACAAACAATGAAGTTATTGTTTTTTGAAATACATGATATATCCTGTTCTTGATTATAAAGGAAATGGATCAAAGGAATATGATAGGATGGCCAATTAATATAAATGTATAAATAAAAAAATACAGTTCCAGTAACCAGTACTGGAACTGTATACTGATTAATATATACAATTCCAGTAGCCATGCTAGTGAAAAATACTAAATATAACTATCAATTGATTATTTTGGACAAATAGATTAATTTATTATCTATAGTGATAGTTGTCTTGCAGAGAAAATGTGGATTGCTTAAAAAATACTATAACTATCAATTGCTTATTTTAGACAAACAGATTCATTAATTACATACAGTTATATTTGTTATCTTTCAGAGCCATTGTGGAAAAATACTATAACTATCAATTACTTATTTTGGACAGATTAATTAATTACCTATAGTACAGGGTGATTGAAAAGTAACTTACGCATAGGGGACGGAAAAAATCTATCGACAAAACTGAATATCACTAAAAATTTTCAATAGAAATACACGTGCTCTAAAAACCAGAACAATTCAGAAATTACGAGATTGTTAAATGTTTTCGATATCCAGGAACTGGATATGAGCGAGAACAGGCCAGGCCTTCCATTAACAGATCCAGTTTCTCGGAAACGCTTTAATAAATTCGTAATTGCTGAATTGTTAAGAGTTTTAGAGCACGTGGATATATATTTCCTGAAGCTCTACGCATACTCCCAGAATAGATAGAAAAATAATGCTCTTTAAAGTTCTTTCACTGTGAGAAAACGCCATGTTCTTCGATCGATGAAAAAATAGGTCTGTGTGATCAGCTGATGTACTAAAACAGCAGATGATATATCTGATATATTTTTGATATTTGAGGGCATATCAGTGGCACCTAACTGAATAAATAAAATTCTGCTATTTCAATTTTCCTGTACATTATATGATTCTTAAATTTCGATCACACTGTTCTATCTACATATGTGCTCACACTGTTCTATCTATTTATGTGCATCGATTTTTCGATCACACTGTTCTATCTATTATCTCCATCAGTAAGTATAGGAAGGAACCTATTTAATAAGCAACAGACAGAAAGGGGACATATTGCCGATGGTAAATGACTTTCTAACAGATGTACTAGTTCTGTATTTACATTGTATTCTAAGTGGACTACGTAAGGGTATCACACGCAGTGTGTGAATACCGTTTGATTTAAGGAGGGAACTCTCTTCTTGTGGTTTGACCTGTGATAAAGTGTTCAACGTGGATATGACTTGAGGTGTTAGAAGTTTGTATTTACTCTTCGACTGAAATTGTGTGATTTTTTTACTATTTTTATTTTCATGAAATTTGCTAGCGATTTGTTAGTTTAATTTGTAAAACATTAGACTTTTATGAAAATCAAAGCAGAAAAGATTATTCTGTTTCAAAACGATTCGAAGGAATTGGTAAAAAAATATGATGTGGGCAACACATAACTTTCCCTATATAATGCAATGAATTTACTGCTTTTACAGTTAAAACAAAATGTTATTCTTATAGTTGATACTTATATTCTTTCAAAGATATTGAATTTTCTTGAATTAGTCGTTATTTTCATTGATTTAGCGTCATTTTTATACATTTGACGAAATTATCGTTAATTTGGCAACATTTAAAAATGTCGCCAAGTTGGCGATATTTCACCAAATTCGTCGCCAAAATCTCGTCAAGCGTTATGGACGAAGAAATAAGTTATTCTTACAGCAGATAAATGACTTTTGGCATTCAAATTCAAAAGTATTACTCAAAGTATCTTTTTTCATGAATGGAACGAGCTGGATCCACGAGAATGATGTCACCCAATGTATCGCATGGTATTACATATGAAAAGTGAACATGTTTCTCAATAGAAAATATTTTTTTTTATTTTATATAACTTTTTGAGATTTTTTTGGAAAATGTGCAATATCTCAACAACGGTTCCTGTTAGCGTTCTAAAATTTATGTCAATCGTTTTCTAATGAAAAATTACATAAGAAATGTCTATTTACGCAACTTTATTAGCGGTTTTGATTTTTTGACGATTTTTTCAAAATTTCATGTGAAAATTTAGGGGGTTCTGAACATTCGATTGCGTATAAAAACAATAGGCTTCCAGTGTTTACGGATTGTGATTTTTGTACCAAATTTCGTTCGAAACGGTCCATTCGTTCGTCAGTTATCGTCTCCACAGACTCACTGACTGGCACACACACACACACACACACAGACATCACTTCAAAAATGTTTGATTTGTGATCAGGGATGCTTGAAACGTGCTCTCCCGTCGAAAATTCGAATTCGAATTTTCGACCCCATCATAATACTTTCCTTATACATTATGTATATAAGGAAAGTAAAAAGAATGAATTGATTGCTGGATTTTTACTTTCCTTATATACATAATGTATAAGGAAAGTATTGTGACGGGGTCGAATATTCGATTTCGTGTTTTCGACGGGAAAGCACGTTTCAAGCATCCCTGATCACGAATCAAACATTTTTGAAATGATGTGTGTGTGTGTGTGGGTGAAAATATGTGTGTGTGTCATGTGAAATTATGTGTGTGTGTCAGTGAGACTGTGGAGACGATAACTGACGCACGAATTGACCGATTCGAACGAAATTTGGTACAAAGATCACAATCCGTAAACACTGGAAGCTTATTGCTTTAGGCAATCGAATTTATACGCAATCGAATATCCAGAATCCCCCTAAATTGTCGAGTGAAATTTTGAAAAAAATCGTCAAAAAATCAAAACTTTTAATAAAGTTACGCAAATAGATATTTCTTATGTAATTTTTCATTAGAAAACGATTGACATAAATTTTAGAATGCTAACATGAACCGTTCTCGAGATATTGCACATTTTTTAAAAAAATTATCAAATAGTTATATAAAATAAAAAAAAATTTCCTTTTGAGAAACATGTTCACTTTTCATATGTAATACCATGCGATTCATTGGGTGACATCATTCTCGTGGATCTAGCTCGTTCCATTCATGAAAAAATATACTTTGAGTAATACTTTTGTATTTGAAAGCCAATAGTCATTTATCTGTTGTAAGAATAACTTATTTCTCCGTCCATAACGCTTGGCGAGATTTTGGCGACGAATTTGGCGGAATATCGCCAACTTGGGGACATTTTTAATTGTTGCCAAATTAACAAAAATCTCGCCAAATGTATAAAATGGCGCTATATCAATGAAAATGACGACTAATTGAAAAAAATTCAATATTTTGGAAAGAATACAAGTATCTACTATAAGAACAACATTTTTTTTAACTGTAAAAGTAGTAAATTCATTGCATTATATAAGGAAAGTCATGTGTTGCCCACATCAGATTTTTTCTTTTTCTTGACGACACCAATACATGAAGCGAATTCCACGCCACTATAATAAACGGCTCTAAAAATATATTTTGGCAACATTTTAAGATGACTTCCCGAAAATGTGTCATCTGAATATTGCGCCAAATGAAAAGCTATATTATTTAACCTTTTGCTTACGGGTGGGACAGCGTCAACCCCAAACGAAGAACCTTTCAAAAAGACAGGTATTTGACATTTTGGTGTCCATGGACGCCAATGTCTGCAAAGGGGAATCGAACTGTTTGGGATAGGGTATGTCAAATACCTGTCTTTTTCAGAGGTTCTTCATTTGGGATTGACGCTGTTCCATCCTCAAGCAAAAGGTTAAAAACTGAAAATTCCATGCAATTTAAAAAAAAAGTAATATTTTTCTTATTACTGTAATTCAGTTTGAGTGTCAGTGGTCTTTGCGAAACCACTGATCACCATTCGCAGGGTATTTCACGCTGAGTGCTATGCAGGCGTAATACTCTCGTTAAGAGCCCACTCTTTATTCTCTGGCACTTACGAATTCCCGAAGTTCGCTTCGCAAGTTTCTTCAATCAGGCTGGCGCACACAACTGCCCTCGCACCCCCTCTTGTTAACTCTCAGGAGCTTCAGGAGCCCAGAGACTCCTCCCCCTGTTCGCTGCCACTCAGGAATTGCCAGAGATCGCTTTGTGAGCTCTTTCGTCACGTGAGCTACAAAAGCGTAATACACGCGTTTTGGTTTCGCCCCTTGTTTGTGTGTGCTGGTGGTCACCAACCCACAGAAGTCACTCTTCGAGCTCGTTAACCTCGACTGTGTAGCGGTCTGGGGTCACCATGACCCCAGATCGACGACAATCGCCAACCTCAGAGCTCAAAGACTTCGACCCTTGTTCTCTGCCGCTCACTAATAATTAAGTTACCAACCGCAGTTCGCTTTGCCAGCTCCTTCGTATTACCTGCTACGTAGACGTTATACGGTCGCTGGTCCCTATTCCCTTGCTCGCTGACGCTCTTCAACGCCCAGATTTCGCTTTGTGTGTTCTTTCACCCCATCTCAAAATATACTTTCAATTAAGATATTTCAAATCGAATGTTAAAGATAGACACTGTTAATGAAAGTCTCAACGATAGTATTAAATCGTATTAGTATTAGATCCCTGTATAACAGATTGGTTTTAACTGTTTACGTCTTTTACATATTATTTCTTTTGAAATGGAAACAGAGTTTTTAACAATGAAATATAAATCATTCAAATATCACATATTTAGAATAATATGGCAATAGCGTTTGCAACAGTGAAAACTTACTTTTGGCGTTAAATAAAGTGAAATGTGACATTTCTTTTTTCAGTTCAAGCTTGCATAAAAATAGAAATTTTAATCTGATTATAACAAAATTAGAAGGCCACAGTATTCTAAACCATCCTGCAAAATTGCAAATCATTTGATGCCATAGGTCCGGCGTTAGCCTTGACAGAAAATTTTAATGACTGCATGTTAATGGCGGCTTTTTTTCTTCCGACATTTCTTTATTATTTTCTGTAATCAAACCTATTTAGTTTATATGTAGTTAATGTAGTTCAAATGCATATATATATCCTTTTAACTCGAAAATAATACATAATAATTCTTTTAATAACTTAAAGGCAAGACTCCACTAAATTTTATGAATTTTTTAAAGTTTTTCTATTTTAAAAATTTATTTTAAATGTTAAGATGTTCAAGTTACTAGAAAACCTCAAAATTTCGCCCTTGAAGTATAATTTGACTAATTTTATATTTCTATTTAAAATGCAAAACCGATGTATCACGGAAAACAGTTTCTCATGTAAATAAAATTCCAAAATGTGTAATATTGAATTTCATATTTTTAAGTTCTGTTTATAGAAACCATTATAAAAACTATTTCGTGCAAAAAATCTTTCATGCATGTAAAGTGCATACTTAAAATTTTGATTCCGGTATAAATTGAACGTTTTAGCAAACATAAAAACCCATATTTTGGGGCTTTATTCTTACAATTTCCACAAGAGCACTTCTCTTACGAGGTCCTTCGACCTATAAACATAAAAATGCAACATGCAAAGAGTGTTCTTTTTTTTTTGCGATGTCAGTCAGTAATGTATTGCTTAAAATGCACTATATTGCTCATGTAGAAGTAGCAGCTTTGACATGGAATTTAAATGTGAAGTTGCATTCGTTAGAGTGCACGAAACTTTTGAAATCAGTGAAATGTTTCAAGTATTTAATATTTGAATAAATGAAGACATCACATCGTAAATTGCTGTTAAAGTTGAAAAAAAAAACGCTCATTCATTTTGAAAACGTTTATTCTATAAAAACAAGCCAAGACCTTCGCTCAAAATAAAGCGAGCTTGGTGCAAAATAAAAGCCAGCTTGGAGCAAAATAAAAACGAGCTTGGCGCAAAATAAAAACGAGTTTGGCACAGAATTAAAAATAAATTTAAATACATTGCTAAACAGCATGATACACTGGAGGAAGTAATGTGCAATGTTTCAAGTATTTATGTGAAGTATTTTTGTGAAGCATTTATGTTGTTGTCGTTGAGATCCAGACCGTCCGACCTACCAGAAAGGTGTAAGGTAACTGTATGGACGGCCGGGAAGTGCCACCCAATTTAGAACGGAACCCAGTGGGGGAGGCATCCACAGGGACCGTACCCTCCTTCCCCTACCACCAACCTCTCGGAAGGACTTACGGACCCACATGTTTAACGTGATCGTACTCCGCACGAACACGGCGGAATTTGTGGCAGCGTGCAAATCTAGCGCGCAAACCACGGGGATACCGCACCCGAGATGGCCAACAGCACGCGGCGTTCCGAGGTGGTCACCCACCAAGTACTAACCGCGCCCGATGCTGCTTGACTTCGGTGATCTAACGAGAACCGGTGTTTTCAGCAAGGTACGGCCGTTGGCCTAAGCATTTATGTGAAGTTTCGAGTATAATATCAAATGTTTCAAGAATTTAATATTTGAATATGTGAGGTCAGAATATGTCCTCACATGAGACATTTTTATTTCAATATTTATGGTGCCTAGAACGGCTAACAAAGCTCGAGTCTGGCTGGCGCCTGTGTTTACAACAACGTGAACTTTTAGGTCAAATACCATAAATTTGGGTGTCCCAGGCCAAAGGGACTGAGAGGGGCCTTGATAAATGTCAAGTGATGCCATTGGGTTCAGAAGAACCAATGAGCGCCAAGGAGAAGAAGGGCGGAGCTACCCCCCCCCCCCCCCCCGCCGAAGGAACTGCAAGACTTTTGATACAAAATGTTGCAGAGGTAACTTTTGCTACGAGATGTAGCAGAAGTAACTCAGATACGAAATGTTGCAGAAGCAAGTCTGACACGAAATGTGGTTGCGAGAAGTTTCATACGAAGTGTTGTTGAAAGGAGTTTGACAAAAGGAGCGAAGCGAACATGACCTAGCAGAGATGACTTAGGAGTTGCATTTATAGTATGCAGGTATAAAGTATCAGTCGAAGTGAGATATACGAGGAGGAGCCACACACCACAGAGTTATGGCACTAAGACCGATGCAAGCGAGATGATGAGCCCAAGTCTAAACTGGAAGGTATGTGCTCTGATGTTACCGGTCCTAGACACCTTCGTAAAATTAATACTTCTGGTCGTATCTCCCCTAGCTAAAATAGTTAAATGAAAATTGATAATAAATGAGAAATGATATAAATGATAAATTGTTGTTGATGATAAATTGATGTTGTTAATAAATGATATTGTTTAAGTTTTAAATAGTCTAATCTTTTTAATATTAATTAATAATTCTTTTCAGGACTTACACAAAAGGTAAAAATAATTGGAGGGTTATTGCGGCACAACAACGAGCTATGTACGTTTAAATGTTAATTCCACTATACGGCAATGTTAATGTGATTTAAAATAATGAATTTAATAATTAAAAGTGTAACTTTTACTAATTTTTCGTGCCACAGAATAAATGAAGAAAACACATCATAAATTGCTGCTAAAGTTGATAAAAACAGTCATTCATTTCGAAAACGTTTATTCTATAAGAATAAGCCAAGAGCTTAGCTCAAAATAAAAGCGAGATTGTTGCAAAATAAGGGCGAGCTTGGTGCAAAATAAAAGTGAGCTTGGCGCAGAATAAAAGCGAGCTTGATGCAGAAAAATAGCGAGCTTGATGAAAGTAAAAGCTAGTTTGGTGCAAAATAAAGGCGAGCTTGGCGCAAAATAAAAGACAGCTTGGCACAGAATTGAAAAGAATTCAAGAATAATTAAAGTGACTGTTCATGGCAATAACATTTACGATTGTTAGAATTATGGATTAGGAGAGAAATATTAAACTCCATAGTTAGATTTTTCAACAGTATCATTTTACCACTTTGAATGTTAACCTAATTATGATTTATTTAGTTTTGGGTGATGCAGAGTTTGAAAATCTTAGGTCCCTGCAACTCTTTGACTATGAAGATAACTATGTAGAGATTGAAAACACGTATAATGCGACGTAATAAAACATTTCTATTTAGAGTAATAATAATAATAATATTTATTTTGCCAACAAAGATATATAGTTACAACCTTATACTTACAATCATATAAGTGAGTGAATAATAGAATAATAGTGTGTCAAGTATCCTCGGAAACGGAAGCTTTAAATCGGACTGACTAGTCCACATGTCCTAGCCAAAATGGAAACAAACTAACACAAAATCAATAGCCAATGACAGAGCAAAATCCAAAATAAGGTAAACTAAAAACAAGTTAGAAAAACTATTAAAGAAATACTATTAAATGGTAAACGATCAACTTCAAAAGAGAAATAATCTTAAATACTTCTTGAAACTATGTTCTTTGTTTATAGATTTAAAAAAAGGTATAAAACATTCCACAATCTTGATTATGCAGAGTTCATGTTGAGATATAAACTGCTAGAATGAGATAAAGGGGGGGGGGGAATTGATTTCTATTTCTAATGTTAAAGTCTTTACCGTTGAAATTTACAGAATAAAAATACGGATCTACTAATTATAGTGAATGTGTTGAAACATGAACAAAGCCAAACGATAGTAAAATATTTTAGTAGCTGGAAAGACTTTATAGCGAGAACAAATTGCATATCGATGGAGAATTGGAATACCGATGGAGATCATTAAGAATATCTTTAAAAAGAGAAATAAAATTTATTTTCTAAAGTGCGAAACATATTTATATTTCTGGTAGAAGTGATTATCTGAACTTGATTACAATAGAATAGGTGTGGGAAAATTAAACTGTAATAGAGCATAATTAAAACAGTTATGGGTGAAAAAAGATAATTTTGTTCTAATGTATCTAAAAAAAATAATAAAATAATGTCTGTAGGTCCATTTGTTGGTGTTCTAGTGAAAAATCTAAGGGATTAACAGCTACAAAATTTGGTACAAAAATACCGTAAAGGATAAGACCAACTCGGAGAAATTTCTTATTTCGATTTAATGTTTATGTAGGTGAAATGCTGCAATGCAATATTGAGCAATTATCGAACCAATATATTAGTTAATATTAAAAAGAAATATTGCAGTTTCAATCAGACCACATCGAAAAGACCCCAAACCCTTCTTTTAAACATTTCCTCTCATCAACCGACGAACATACATGATGGTATAACTGGATACAAGCTGAGAACGCAACTCTGCGAATAAATGTTAATTATTCCTCTGCATACTGCAGTGAAAGTTTGGGGAAGAAATGGAAATTTGCAATAATAGAAATTTTCATAAAATCCATAGATTATGAAACTATACATACATGTTCGTGTATATGCGGCAAAGGTGCTTGATATATTTAGAACATTTTATCATTCCTTCAAAAGGAGATTAGTATGCAAAACATGTTCAAGGAAATTAAGTTTAGAAGGTACTAAAGTAATGGCTTGATGATAATCATGCATGTGAAGACATTTTGAGTAACTGCGTCATACGGGCCATAATTCTAAGCATTCAAAAGGGGAATGCATTCTGTTTTCTTGACTAGATATTAATCTGAACATAAGGTTGGATTTAAAAATTTATTTAAAACATTTCCTCTCATCATCCGAATTACATACATGTTAATATAACTGGATACAGGATAACTGGATAACTGTGCGGATAAAGTTTAACTATTTTTCTGTGTATTTATTGGCTTAAATAGTACTTATCAAGAGTAATAATTTGTATTACATTTCAATAAAATATAAAAAATTTTTTTATCCAAATCATAAGATACTAAAACGAAATTTTTCCTTCCAAAATTGATGTTTGAATTCAGTCTTACAGTTAACAGAATGAGAAATTGATAAATTGATCGGGTATAAAATGAACCCTAACGATACCGATCAACGATACCGATTTCTCAACATTTTGCTTGTAAAATTTAAAAACAACTCCCCTCCCACAAGCTACTTAAAAGTGAATTTGTCTATGAGAAAGTACAATTGTGCCACACTCTAATTTTAACTTTCGTTTTATTTAATATATGAAACGTAAGAAATAACTCTCAATTTCTGAGATTTTGTGCTCTTTAATCCATGACGGGCTATACATTTTTGCAAACAAACTGAAAACGCATTTTAGAACTCCATATATAATATTTTCCGTGATTTTATACAATGTGCCGCGAAATCTTTACTAAAATCATTTCAATGCCCCAAAATAACGTTTCACGCAAAGTTCACACTAAATTTTTATTTTCATACAAATTACACTTTTTTTTATTGCTAACTTGTATTTCGTAATTTGGAAGGTTAATCTTCCACTTTTGAAGGGAACCCGAGTTGGATCAAGCTTTAAACATTAAATTAGCAATATACATAGAATGTATAGTGCTAATTTATGCACTTCGTGTCTTGACAGTGGATAATGTAATGGCTGCTTCAAAACGACGATGTCGCATATTACTTATGCGCGTGGAGGCAATTTGGTTTTTAGAATTTTTCTGACTTTGTATTCATAACAGGGCATTTCAGACCAGACGTTCCAGAGTTGACTCAAACTTTATATATAAAGTAGCAATATACATAGAATGCTTGCTTTTATCACCATGATAGTGGTTAAAGTGGTGGCTGCTTCAAAATGAAGATGCAGAATATTACTTATGCGATTCGTTCACTGGCGGCAAATCTGTTTTACTCTGCATTCATAACAGGGCAATTCAGTCTGAAGATTCCAGAAACGTGCAAAGTATTTTTTTTCGTTTGTCTGTTTTTAATAAGTTTAAAAGATAGCTTTTAAAATCTTTTGAGTGCATATATTTTTGTCACTTATTCTATGTACAGCTTAAACTCCTGAAACGATATATACATGTCGAGTTTCGCGACTGCAGCTCAATTTCTTATGGATGCATACATCTTTTTTTGCAATAGAGTATATTTATTTATTTATTTATAAAAAAACATATTACAGGAAGAACCCCAGTGACAGCAGGCAAAGTAATACACAGAATAAAAACTTGAAACACGAAAAATTAGAATAAATGATTTTTAAAAATATTTAGAGGAGAAAAAAATATCTAAGTCATCAGTCAAGCTATTACAGAACCTACAGAAATTGTTTACTGCACACTGTTTCCTAACACCAGATCTAAAAATCCTCTCAACAAACAAACTTCTATCCCTAGAATTAAAACTAGGAACACGAAAACCAATCCCACCCAGAAAAGAAGAGAAGTCAACTCTACCACCGAGGAGACCCATAAAAAAAAGAAAACAAAATAAAATTCCTTCTATCACATAAGCTATTCACAACAAACACCTCTCAAAGCAAAGCAGCAGAAAGGGAGTAGCAGAACACACTAGATTTATTGTAATAAAGATATCTTAAAAATTTATTTTGTACAATTTCAATCTTATTAGCATACGCAGTCTGAAAAAACATCCAAACCACCGACGCATACTCAAAATCCAGACCTCACCAAGGCACTAAAAAAGAGTGATGATGGTATCCATATTAGTAAAACCCCTCGTAATCCTCTTGATATAACCCAATTTCCTGTAAGCTCTGGCACAAACGCTCGGGATGTGAGCAGAAAAAGAACAATCAGAGGTATAAATAACTTCCAAATCAGCAACAGAAAACCTTCTGGGCAAAACAGAATCGCCAATACAATTAGAGAAAATATAGGAACCTGCCAACGAGTAAAGGATATAGCACTACATTTGTCAACGCTGAGACGAAGGTGATTTTTGACGCACCAATTAGAAGGAACATTCAACTTAGTCTGAACATTAACACAGGAATCAGCATCAAAGATCAGACAGACAATTTTCAAATCACCCGCATACAATAAACAATTTTTTAAACAATTCGCCAAATCATTAATGAAAATAATGACAACAAGGGACCCAGAACGGATCCCTGTGAAACGCTAGAAGTAGCTTACAAACCACTACTTAGACCAGAACCAAAATTACCACAAGAAAACATAGGCGTTAAATAAGAATTAAAAAGAAAAATCAAATCCGAACTAAAGTCAATATTCCGCAATTTAAGAATCAGGATTCCATGATCAACAGAGTCAAAAGCTTTAGCAAAATCAGCATAGACAACATCAAACTGCCCCCCCCCCCCCGGAGTTACTGGCATCGATCACAAACGAATTAAGGCATAGGAGATTAGTGACAGTGGACCTTCCACTCATAAAACCGTACTGATCATTAGAAATAAAAGACTTAATTTGACTGTAGATACACCTGTGCAGAACAAATTCGAAAACTTTAGCAAATGGCGAAATAATAGAGATGGGCCTGTAATTTTCAATTCCATGCTTGCCACGCTTTTTAAAAACAGGGACAATACAGACTTCTTCCACTCATTAGGAAACAGACAACACCTAATGGATAAGTTAAAAATCATAAGCAAGGGATAAACAAGGTAAGTAGAACAAGCTTAAACAATATAGACAGGAACACCATCAAAACCTAAAGAACCAGAACGCTTTAATATGTTGATTCTATCCAAAATATCCTTCACAGAAACCTGATTAACCATAACAACATCGGCAGCTACATACATAGAATGATTGACAGGAACATCATCAACATCAAGCAGAGTACTGACAATAAAATTTGCACTAAAAAAGCAGCAAAGGAGTTAGCAATAGAATCATCAGCAGTATACATATTATCATTAAAATACACTCTATTAGATAAAATCCTATTTTTCATTCTACTGAAGGCCCAGAAACGCTTAGGGTCATCTTTCAGAGAAGATAGCATATCTAACGTAAGACTTGTAATCACGATTGATGTCAGTCTTAATCATAGCCATAAGGAAATTATACTATATACGGTCATAGGTTAAATCATGCTTTCGAAAAATTTTACGAAACTTTTCCTTCCATCTAACATTTCTAATAGTACAACGACTAAATAATGACAATATGATATAACAATTTATAGCCGTCATCATATCAGATGGTATCAATAGGATGGTTCAAATAGGATGAAAAATAAGAGTTTTGATATTAAAAAGTATTCGTTATATTTTTACTTGAATATTTCATTAGATTCCTGTAGAAAATCAAGATTTCTTATATTCAGAGAAATTCACGCAATAACTACTAAACAACGATGTCTATAAATTTATAATTAAGAGTACGTAAAACGTATTTACTTAACTGATATTAAGAAAACGACGTATGTTAGCATCTTATATATGATGTGATTTGCTTTTACATAAATTTTCACATGTAGAAAACCCACTCATATCCTCTAACCCCGAAAATCTATCGGTATCTGATGTTCTTCCATTGAAATTATCATACCAGATTTCATACGATTTGCTCCATGTATTCGAAAGATATAGATGCCCCGTTAAAACATTACGTTCAGACATGCAAAAAAAAAAATTTTTTTTAAATGGTTCATGTTCACTATGTTCAAAACATACATTCAGTTTTATGGTGGTGGTGGTGTCGTGTCCACACAAGTCAATCGCTTGAATTGATCCATGAGCTAAGACCACGGCCCTGGCGATCGCAATGATGCTATGGGAGTACAGCATCTCCTGTGGAAGTTCCACGATGTTTTGAAGTGCTGCCAAAATGGCAGGACATGTAAAGACATGTTCAGGAGAGAGTTCAGTTTCGGGACAGTTCTGTAGATCTTAAAAGAAAAGTATTATGTTTGTTATTTCAAATCCTTAGACCCAGGTCCATCAATAATCTTCCACCTGCCATCCTTTATCATCTAAAGTTGACGATCCCCAAGTGGGACTTTTGGCATTAAAGTCGCCAAGCATGATGACAGAATCATAATCATCTCTGTAAAATTCACTTGAATCAGCAAGCTCTATATTGGAATTATCTGGGTGATAGATGTTATAGAGGATAATCTTCTGCTCTGGGAGAAGGATCTCAATCCCCTGGGTTTCGGTGTTACTGGAATGGGGAGGTAAATGATCGAATTTAAGTTCCCTGTATTTAACTCTATTTTTGACGAGGAAAGCCAAGCCTCCTCCATTATCAGTTCGACTGACTCATCATGGAAAATGGTTGCCAGAGCCTCGGGAGGTTGGACTTCTGCCTGTTGGTCGCGGAAGGTATTTCATGTCCCTTCTACTCAAAGGAGGAATTCCCCGATCCGCCACCTGGGGACGCGCCCTCTAGGGGTTACAGGTACCCCCGAGGGATTCAGTTTTATTCTAAATATTTAAAAGATAAAATTTTATGGTTGGGATCTTATATAAAAGGCATAACTAAGGCAGAGGACTGCAACCTTTTGCTCGCAAACATCGCATCGCTCTCGAGCTGGAATTTTATAGAGGACAGTAATAACAACGAAAAGCACTCAAAACAACATTTTATAAGATTTTATCTTTTATTGAATTGAAATTTACTCCCCTGATAAGTCGCGGAATTATATGTTTCTCAAATATATATTAGCTCTCAAAATGTTTCTCGCATTAAAAAACAAAAAAAACTAACAAACTCTTTATTTTATTTTTTTTTTATAAATTTTGTTCTTCACTATAAATAAATTAATACTAAGCTGCCGCTGATTCTTTCGCAGGGACCTTAAGGAGATCACTAAAGAATGCCCAGGCTAGCAATATTGCCTTTAAATTCTAGCCTTAAAAAAGGTTGGAAAATAATAATAAAATGTTTTAGCATAAGTGCAAACAGAAGAGTCGTGGCAGTGCTCTTTGGTTTGAATTCAGACAAATACCAATTCAAAATCCCTCGAGTCGCTTAATTTTGAATGGAGGATTTCTGGGAAAAATTATTTACGAAATGTGAATGGGAAAAAAGAAATAGGCCCCTTTATAAATGAGGTCTTTATAGAGTTCTTAGAAAATAGCGAAAGAGTGGTTAATTGCTCCTAAATACCATTGCTGATATTGCCAACACTGCACATTAGATTTTCATGACGTCCAACATCAAATTTAAACACGTTTATTTACATCCAATCAATGTTGTCTCGAAAGTGTGTTGTAGTCCCTTGTTTTATTTAATTCAATTAGCTGCGACTATATTTAGCATAGCTTTCTTGATTTATGTGGTTAATTTCCAAAGTACAAGTATACTATAAATTATTTTTTTTATATAGAATATACTTCTAAAATATTATTGACATATTCTGACAATACAGAAAATATTGCTCTTTTAATGTTTTACAAAATCATACTTTGTGGATATAGCTGAGACTAAAACGGATAATATTATTCTGAGTCTGCAAATCGTTGCCGTCGAACAGTATTACACTTATGACTTGTCAGACTATAAATAAAAGAAAATGGAATGGAATTTAGACTTAAAATGGCAGAATTAGTGCCATTGTGAAATCTACATCGAAGGATTCTATTAAAGTTCTATTTCGTATCACATGTGGAAAGAGTGATTTCGAATTGGACTATTTGTTAAAAAATTCTCCCCCTTCATATTTATTACAAATAAGCACTATTTCAATGCCTCAATTAAACTTGGATCAATAATAATGGGAGCAGAATAGTGTGGGCGTGGCCATATACACAATTTATACAAAACCCGGGATATTCACAATTAAGTTGTGTAGATGTTTTCTGAATAAAGCCTATTTTCTATAATTCATCATAATTGTCAGAATTTTTAATCTTGCAGGCAATTTTAATTTTAATTTTACATGCAAATATTGCTATTATGTGCCTTGAGTCCGAAAGTAACGAGACATTGATACTTTCCATTGAGTAAGTTGATTTCTTTTATGGCGCTACATTTCTGATTCCCTTTCTGTCCCATTGTTGAGTTTTATGATAGCGGTCTCTCAAGTTTAAAAATATTCTTGTGTTTCCAGTACTTTACCACGCAATGACTAATGTCCATAATTTTAATTCAATTAAAATATTTGATAATAGGAGAGATATTTGATAAATTTTTGATGAGTTTCACTTTTATCTATTAATCTTCATTCTCAATGTGGAATTAGTTTGTTTCTGTTGAGTACGATGGTTTCTTTGCAAGCTATATGGCGCGAAATACATATTTGCTTATGTATGATATTTTTGAATGGTTGGTTAGTTTTTGTTTCTACTTAACTAAGCAATCATCTGCTGTAATTTGAGTGAGAACACAATAAATGCGTTTTTATTTAATTTATTGCATCAGTGTGTTATTGGCCCTGGCCAGGTCCTCTGTGTATCTATTATTTACAAAGTTTAGAGTTAGGTTACTTTTGCGAGACAGATCGAAGTGTATATACGGGTAGGTAAATCTGTTCAAGAAAGGTTCATTTCTTTACAAAAGAACCCGACCGAGGCTCAGAACTCTACAATCTACACATTAAATTTTACAGCGATATGTACAATTGTCCATGAGTTTTCATGCCCATACCTTGCATACAACCACATATGAACACTTTTGCAAATAAATTCTGAACATGTTCCGGCAGTCAGAAACGTATATCTTCGCCAAAATCTTGAAACTAAAAATTTATGGAAAAGGTCGATACATTGCATTGTATGTATAATATAAAAAACTAAAAAAGCTTTTTTTGGAAGCAAATACATTTTTCTGTAGGTTTTCTTCACCAGTACTCTGCGATGACAATTGATAGCAGTTCCTCAAGTTCAGAAAGATTCTTGTGCTTACAGTGCTTAACCATGTAACATGATTAATGACCGTAATTTGAAGTCAATTAAAATATTTTGTAGTAGGAGAAATATTTTATATATTTTTTATGGGTTTTAGTTTTATTTATTAATCTTCATTCGCAATGTGAAATGAGTTTTCCTGTTTCCGTTGAGTACGCAGATTTCTTTGCAAGCTATATGGCGCGAAATACATATTTGCTTACGTAAGATATTTTTGATTTCCTTTCTGCACCACTGTTGAGTTTCATTACAATTGATAGCAATTCGTCAAATTCAGAAAGACTCTTGTGCTTCTAGTGTTTAACCACGTAATGATTAATGTCCGTGGTTTGAATTAAATTAAAATATTTTATAATAGGGGATATATTTGATACATTTTAGGTGACTTTAAACTTTTATCTATTAATCTTCATTTGCAACGCGGAATTAGTTTAACTGTGCTGAAAACTGTTTTCTGGGATAAATAAATTTAAAAATATCAGGTATAAATTAATGTAGAACTACGCACTGAGCATGTAGTGTTTGTTAAATAGTGTTTAAAATGCATTTAAAATTAGTTCGCTGTGAAACGGCGAAACTATATTTTAAAGTAAGGTTTAACTATTTCATGTTTTTAGAGAAGATATGAATAATGTGCAGGAGAGGAGGTGAGACGTATTTCCCAAAGAAATATATGACAATCGATTTCTTTTGGATTTAAAAGGAGAGCATAGGGGAAAAACGTGTTCACTTGAATGTCATATAAAATATGTTGAGAATTGCCACTGGTTTATATGGATAGTATTGTCAAGAGTGTTTAAAGGAGAATATAGCTTTCAATGAAACATTAATAATTTTTACCTTTCGAAAAATATTATACTTATGACCTGTCAGGCTATAAATTAAGCAAAATGGAATGGAATTTAGACTTAAAATGGCAGAATTTGTGCCATTGTGAAATCTAAATCGAAAGTTTCTATTAAAGTTCTATTTCGTATCACATGTGGAAAGAGTGATTTCGAATTAGACCATTTGTTCAAAAATCCCCCTCCTTCACATTTATTGCAAATAAACACTATTTCAATGCCTCAAGTAAACTTGGAACAACAAAAATGGGAGGAGGCAAGTGTGGGAGTGGCCATATACACAATTAATACAAAAACCGGCTATTCACAAATAAGTCATGTAGATATTTTCTGAATAAAGCCTATTTTCTACAATTTAACATAATTATTAAAATTTTCAATTTGGCAGGGCCAAAGTCAATTGTGTCTGGCTCCTATACAAAAGCAAAGTGTAAGGTCTCCTTTACAATTATTACGAATATGTAAAATACTGTATGGCGCTATACTTTCCCACAAGAAAAACATACTTTTACATGCAAATACTGCTATTATGTGAAAGTAGGGTTGCCTGAATTTGGCGACAGTTGGCGTAACCTTAGGACCAGGTTTGACTATATATCGACAACTTGGCGACTTTTGGTGAGTTTCCGAAACCATTACAACTTGCTAGATATATCTAGTTTTGAAGATACGCCTCCATTCTAGAGATTTCTAAGGAGAGTGTTTTTTTCCTAAAAGTGCATAACTTTTTCAATTTTACCTTATTTTATATATTACATTTCTTTTTTTTATTCTCATTCCTTCTGCTATATTATTACATTTAAATCAATAATAAGAGAAATAATATCGTTGTTTTAGATGACGTTCTAAACAAAAAGTTCTATATATACTTAAATCCTGATTTAAATGAATATGTTTATAAATATTTTCGCGTATTAAACGTAAATTCGTTTTAAAACTACTTTACATTTTCTAGGTGTTGTTTCTACAAGAGTGAGTTAAATCCTTATCAAAATGCTTTCCATCAGAAGAGGCGTGCTTTATACACTAAACTTTGGTTCTTGAACAATAATTTGCACTTCTCAGAAAACGTGAAATGCATGTTTTGAAAGTTTAACTCTAGTTTTCTAAGTGAACACATATCTTACGAGTTTGTTCGCGCAATAAGCATAAAAAAGCAATATGCAAGGAATGCTTTCTTACGTTATGGCAGAAAGTAATATATTGCTTATAAATGGAGATATAACGTTTGCCTTGTGGCCGTTCAAAGGAAGAGATGCCTTTCTGGATTTGAATTTGTATGCATAACATCACGCAGAATTGTTTCGGACTGATTTTCGTGAAATTTTACATACTATTTTTTATGTTTAAGTTATCTTATGGTTTAAAAATATTTTCGTAATGTAATTTTTACTAATTACTTTTGTACTTGTGTAGTTTACAGAACTAAAAAATGAAACCGATATTTCTTTTTCTCGGTCTTAAAGTACATAATAAAATACTCGATCTTAAAGTAAATAAATAAAATACATGGTTACCAGAGGAATGATATCAAAGAAACCATATACGATAATAAACCGATATAAATAATCAATGAAAATACAAGTTGGAATACATTCATTGTAGAACAAAAGTGGCTCATTTCAATAATACAGCACTTAAAATTAAAAATATGCAAAGACTTGTTTATTTTGCGGTAATTTGAATTTTAAAACCTCTAATGTACACTTTATTATTGAAAATTTCACAATTAGCTCGCTTAAATTCTGAGAATTTAAACTAAAAAAAAATACTATATTTTTCGATCTATTCTAAAAAGTGCAGTTTACAATTAAAATAATTTACAAAAATTTTTCAGATTCGATGTTTGAGAAACACTTGTGAGGACATCGTTTCAGTGGTTTGAATTTTTAGAAACTTTTGCTCATTTTTTCTTATAATTTAAATATTTAAAAAATTGTTCACTTTTTTATAATTGAAATTTTGGAACGTTTGTTTACTTTTCAATAGCATATATTTCAAAAGCTTTTGTTTACTTTTGATTATTTAAATTTGCAGAAATCTATTTACTTACATTATATTCAAATTTCGTAAGCATTTCAAACCTTTATTAGGCTTAGTAGCCTTCTTCAACTCCTCAAAAATTTTTCAACCATACCTTACTTCTGAAAGAAAAGCGCAAAATTAACAATTTGGAGGCCAAAATCATTCCAAGCAATTGCTTTCATATTAGACATATTCAACTGTCTGCCATTGGGGCCATTTTATTTTTGACAGCTCCTCACTCTAGGAATACATGAATCTCAACGCTGTCACCAATGACATATTTGATCGTTCAAAAAAGATACCTCGTCAAATACCTATTCAACGAAGATATACAAAGGTAACTTCATCTTATGGCGATTACTACATATTTTATAAATTGGTAGTATTATTGATACTACAGAAAGATACTACAGAAAGATTGGTAGTATTAGTGATCGTACAGAAAGATCGTGAGAATTATATATATAGCGTATGGCATCATACATTGAAAGTACCAGATATATCATAATGATTAAATTAAACATGCATTGAAAGTTATAAATCCAGAATGTTTAACTGGAAATAAAAATGGTCATTACATAAGCGAATGATAAAGATACATGCAGAAAGATCATGTGAATTGCACATAGCGTGTGACATCACTTATCGAAAGTACCGCAGTACATAATTGCTTGGTCATATTTTCAATTGGCTACAAAGATTTTGGGGTCGGTTAACCACATAAGTACCTTATTTCCCATACACCAACAAACATAATTTTCAACATCAGAAGCAACAGGCTATTTATATTTTGCTTGTATGCTTTCTGTTTCTTGTAGTTTAAAAATATAAAGCTATAAAGTGATCAAATTTAGTTTTACAGTGATAATAAAAATTCTTTACTTTTTCTACAGTGCAGATTTTCACTACTTACATTTTTTAAAAACCAAAACATATTTTTAACTGAATTTACTTGTTTGTGTTTACTTATAGTTTGAAAAGACCGATCTATGAAGTGAACAAACGAAGTTTTACATTAATAATAAACAACATTTAGTGTTGCTTTAGTGCAATATTTTACTAAACACTGTAAAACACAAGCAAACATTTCATTCAACACACATTTCATTCACAGTGCCAGGTGGAGTGCACTTCTTTTAAATGCAATCACCATAATAATAAACTCCTAAAAATTATTGTCGCAATCGGCGAACATTTTAAACAAATCATTAGTTACTAGTC
This sequence comes from Amaurobius ferox, assembly GCA_951213105.1. Lineage (NCBI taxonomy): Eukaryota > Metazoa > Arthropoda > Arachnida > Araneae > Amaurobiidae > Amaurobius > Amaurobius ferox. The sequence continues at coordinate 23,643,526 of OX578138.1, read as the reverse complement.
TTTGAAATAATTTTTATTAAATGTAATTTTAAGCTCATTTATTAAACTTTTGTTAACGAGACAGTTGGAGCCTTTAGAAAAATATATTTTCACCTAATCTGTAAAATATTACATCGTATTCTTAAAAACACTGTGAAGTTCCCTACTTATATGGGACTTCTTATTCCTCAAAGTGATTTAACTATAATATTTTCTTCCCGCTGAATTACAGACAATCAAAGCTCCATACTTAATGCTTTCTTCCCGCTAAAATACAGACAAACAAAGATCCAGACGTTCAGGGAATGTACACAAACACCAACTAAAAGTTAAATAAGACATTTATTAAACTAAACTGCAATGTTTCTTACCTGAATAAATAACTTAAATCTACTACTTGTTCAATACGATAATTTACCGGAATTACACAGAACTACACTACCAATACAGTGGTAATACTAATCGAGACATATCGTGCTCAATTAACCCATAAAAAACCAAAGATGAAAGCTCTATATTACCTACAGGACAAATACCTAAGACCCACGTAGACCTCGTACTATACTATATTTACACCGAACAGCCGCCAAACTTGGCCTCTGAAACTATCCAAAAGAAGAGCATCCAACCGCTGTATAACATCCCAAGTCGGATTATCCTCAACAACTCGATGTCAAAAACTACACACAGTACAATAAACTAAAATATACAAAAGCATACATGCATTCATGCGTTAAATTATATAAAATATAATATATGTCAAACATTTTTATCTGGTACATGACTATTCAAATTAATTTCTAAACACAAATATAGTTATATTCATTTTTATATAAAAGTGCTCATACCCTACGCTCATACCAATACACACTTGTTCGCCGATCAACCTACGTACATAATAGGGTCCTATTATCTATCTACATACACAAGGGTCGTATTAGCCAAAGGGAAGATCAAGGTCTGGTGGTATTTAGGAGCCCCCATATACTCACGGCTCACAAAACATTGTCATATACCGATTTTGAGGCCCTTTTCTACAAGGAGACTTCCATGCATTTTACTTGGAAGAAGTAAAATGTATGGAACATAATAGTATATAAAGAATTAAAAGAATATAATCATGGAATATAATGGTATATTTAGAATTAAAAAAATATAGGAATGGAATATAATAGTATATTAAGAATTAAAAGAATATATATTAATTAAAAATATTGCCATATTTATAGGGAGGCAAAATGCCTACATTCTGAAATTTTGGGGAAAAAATTCTTCTTCAACGAACTATTAGTTTTATATTTCAAGTTTAGTAAGATTTATTTCATTAATATCAGTTTTTCTTAAAAAGTAAAAGCTATTTAGGCTTAAAACGTATAAATTGACCACAATGAATCGCGTGAGCGAGCAGATGTTGAAGTCAGAGGATTGTATTTGAAATTTTCTTTATTTATGCAGGGTTCCGACGAAAGTCCTTAAGCACTCCAACGTGTAGGCTCAAAGACATTATGTTCTTGAGCGTACACGGTTGCGAATCTATGTCCTATTCAGAAATGTTAGCTTAAATAGCACTTACCATGCACTGAAATCTAATGTACTGTCTGCTCAAAATGCTTTTCATCAGCAAGTATGCACATTTGAATTCGGGACAGAATATAACTGCGTACTTTGAATAGTGCCCCAGTCTTATGCAACCCTAACGATACGACTTTTTGACAGGTATATTTGTTGCCTTCCAAATATCATTACGTGGTTTCGACTCCTATTAATTAAATAATTCTATAAACTTTATAATTGGTCTTTTCATCTACCTCACCTTGTTGATGAGTTCGTGATTCTAACTTTTTAAATTCTCCAATAGGGATAAGGCAATTATTTTTATTCGACTGGACGTGGCGACCTTACTACATATAGATCTATTAATTGGGGTGTTTAAGTTAATTGGAGTGCTAAGAGTCATTGGTGTGGATTTGATATCTAGTAATTGAACCATGCGGTACAGCTTTGTAATTGGTCTTTTCATCTACCTCGCTTTGTTGATGAGTTCGTCATCCTAACTCTTTAAATTTTCAACTAGGGGCACTACAATAATTTTTATTCGATTGGGCGTGGCCGCTTTGTTACATATAGACCTAAAGTACATATAGACCTAATCCACATATAGACCTAACCCACTCGTGGATCATTCCTTATAAAGTTATTGGGGATGTTTAACAACATTCCTAGAAACTTTGTATATCCGTAGCATGAAAAAGAAGAAAAACATTCAAACATTTGAAACAGCGCTGCAAATATATTTCTACTTCTCAATAAAATTCCTTTTACAGCTGCTTGGGCACTCATGATAAAGAATATCCACAAATAATAAATATGCAAGGAAGAAACACTTAAGCTTTGAAAATGCATCACGCAGCTGCTTCGAAAATGTTCTATTTACTTCCTGTTCGTTCGGAATATAGCCTTTGGCAGACAATAATATATTTCAAGTTGTCAAAGTTTTGTCTAAAAGAGCTTTAGAATTCGAAAAACCTCAAAATGCACCATGTCTTTCTGGGTAGCTGTTTGCTGATACGCTCACTGAGGAAGTAAACTTGGAGTATGTTTTGTTGTGAAAGCTTACTTTTAGAAAAATGTTTTCCAGATAGAATTTAAAACATATTTTTACGATTGTTGACATCTTTCATGTTTGACTTTTATTAAAGTGCAAGAAAATCCATGATCTATTATTTAATAAAAGTGGCCCTCTAAATAAACATACAGTAAAACCTATCTCAGAGATAACCTGTATTTAGTGACTGATTGTGTTACATGCTGATTTTTTTGGATACAAAAAGCCAAACGATATAGTTTATATTTTAAATATGAATTATAAAAGAAAAATTAGAATAGGTATTCCTATGACTCGAACTGAAGAGAGGGGTATTTCTACGTAATTAAAAACGTAGTTTTCATGGAATAGAAAAAAAAAGGTTTTGAAATTCAAAATTTTCCTGCATAATACGTTAGAATTTGTAGATGTATTGTAAAAATAGTGCAACAGTTTTCGGATCATTTCATCAATTTTCTTCTGCAATTTTTGTAAAATTTATTCATAAAGCGACTTTGATTTATACCAAACTTGAAAATTTAAGAATATTTGTTGTGTTTAAGATTATTCATCCTTGAAACATAGTAGACGGGACAAAGTGAATAGATTTCTTCCCCCCAAAAAAATCTTAGTAACTTTAAACATTAAAAAGTGTCATATCTGCAAATTACATAAAATATTAGTTTTTTGCTTCTCATTAAGTTAAGACGTTAAAAGATTATTTCAGTTAAGAGTTGGTTAATGTTTTGTTAGTTAGACGTTAAGAAGTTTACAATTAGTTAAGACACGGTAACCTTACACCTTTCTGGTAGGTCGGACGGTCTGGGTCTCAACAACAACAACAACAACAATTAGTTAAGACGTTACTTAAAACTCGCGCAATTTTATTCCCACCAACTTCACTAACATTTGTGCAAAGTTAAACAACATATCACCTAAAAATTCCGGTAAAATCGATTGGTTTTAATTGTTATCGTTGTTTCGTGCATTGCAATGTTTGGGGCAAATTATCAGCACGTTTTATTTGCCGACCACGAATCTATTTTACTGTCAATTGCTTTATTTTGGTGAAAGTTGGCAACATTTCATATTTTATGAAAATCTGCTTACAAAAGGGATCATCATATTACTTTCCTTATATACATAGTATAATGTATAAGGAAAGTATTGTGACGGGGTCGAAAATTCGAATTCGAGTTTTCGACGGGAGAACACGTTTCAAGCATCCCTGATCACGAATCGAACATTTTTTAGGTGATGTCTGTGTGTGTGTGTGTGTGAAAAAGTATGTGTGTGTGTGTCAGTGAGTCTGTGGAGACGATACCTTACGAACGGATGGAGCGATTAAAAGGAAATTTGGTACAAAAATTACAATCTGTGAATACTCCCTCTCCCGGCCACACATTAAGCTACCATAAACCTTCGGGTTGGTCGTGTGGTCAGGGTCTTCAATCACTCAATCTGTGAATACTGGAAGCTTATTGTTTTTAAACACAATCAAATGCTCAGAACCTCCCTAAATTTTCGGGTGAAATTTTGAAAAAAATCATCCAAAAATCAAAGCCTTTAATAAAGTTACGCAAATAGACATTGCTTATGTAATTTTCCTTAGAAAGCGACTGACATAAACTTCAGAACGCTAACATGAACCGTTCTCGAGATATTGCGCATTTTTCAAATAAATTTATCAAAAAATACCATAAATTAAAAAAAGTATTAACTGTTGAGAAGCATACTCACTTTTCATTTGTAATACCATGTGATAAATTTGGTGAAATAGTTCTCGTGGATCTAGCTCGCTCCATTCATGAGAAAAGATACTTTGAGTAATACTTTTGTATTTGAACGCCAATAGTCATTTATCTGCTATAAGAATAACTTATTTCTCTGTCCATAACGATTGGCGAGATTCTGACGATGGATTTGGTGGAATATCGCCAACTTGGAAATTTTTTTTAAATGTTGCCAAATTAACGAAAATCTCGCCAAATGGATAAAAATGACCCTAAATCAATGAAAATGGCGGCTAATTGACGAAAATTCAATATCTTGGAAAAAATATAAATATTTACTATAAGAATAACCTATTTTCTTTTACTGTAAAAGTAGTAAATTCATTGCATTATATATGGAAAGCCATGTGCTGCCCACATCAGATTTTTTTATTCTGTAGATTTAGCCTGTGAAGATAATTTAGTAATTCTTTATATTGATACACTTTAATATTTTAGATTTTAGCCATAAGGGCAAAGGTTTGTAAGCCGGGAGCTAAGTGTATCTGGATTTGTAAATCTGTAAGTAACGTCATGTGCTAGACACGTCAGATAATTCAAAAACATTTCTAACTCCAGAGTCAAAATCTTTCAAAATTATATACAAAACACAATGCAAAAATACGAATGTTCAAAATAAATCCCTCTTCTATTTTTATTCTATTTGAGATAAAATTATGTATACAACTTCTCTCATCTCTGAGACCAAAAATGCAAAAAAGCACAAAAGTTCATATTAAACTTGAATAATTAACATTCAAGTAATTAAGGTTTGTTCATATTTTCGTCAGCAAGAACTTGTCTGCATGTTCTTAAGTTTAAAATGATGGTTAAAATTAAATTTTCCATAGAAGTTAGAAGATAGATTTTACTTGCAGAAACTTTGTCTTATCCTCTATACAACTTATCGCATTTTGAAATAAAAAATAAAAAATTGTGTATTTAAATATAGTGCGTTAGTTGCGCTTCGTAAAAGACACTTAACAGAATTAACGCTTTGCGCTAATTAAAACTGGAATTTCCCTATCATAAGTACAACACCTCAACAGAATCTTTAATAACATACTTACACTCTTTTAAAATCATTAGTTAAACTTCTTGCACATCATAATTTGAAAATCTTAATAGGATATGCGAAATGTATTCAAATGCAAGTAAAATGGTGAGGGTAATTTTTATGTCGTTACAGTGTTGGGTATATGTAGAACCAACACAGGTGTTGCACCAATGGGGAAGAGAGCAACACGTTTTATAATATGTTTTATTGTCAGAATTGAAAAAGTATTATTTTATGCATTAAAATAACTGAGATATTATATAAATCTTGGGATTTTGGCATTCTAATTCCCGAATTTCTGGATTAATTATTTAGACTGGGTCCCGGGACTACCCTTTCCAAATCCAACATATGCATCATGATGAACTGTATAAACATTGAAAACAAGAGTTAAATATAGATAAAATAAACTGTCAGGCAAGTTCCAAGTCAACAACCGTACCAAGTCAGCATTTAATGGACAATAGAATATTAGGAATTCTGAGACATCACAGATGTTTCACATCATTTTACCTTCGACCTAAACTCTCCTCCAAATTCGAATATATAAATTTATAAATTTCTATCAACCACACATAACACTCTTAAGAGATAAATAACATCCCCATATTCACTCTCCCATTTCGATTCTCTTCAACGTATCGGGTATCATACAAATCTCAACCATGCACTTCTGAGAGAGAATTAATCAGATTAGTCTTGGGGATATCTTATGACGAGATTACCTGATGCATACATTCCAGCGAATTTGAGATGTGCCTGCAGGCAGATCAAACGTTCTATAGACAGATCAGGATTGTACTTAGCATTGAGACTATTCTTAATAGAATATTAAATATATGCCAACGAACTGAAATATATCGAGTAATGTCAACATGAAATTGGAAACTGCCAGATTTTTGCATAATAAATATTGTATAAGGGCCTAAGTTATATTTCCATTAGCAAAGATTTAGAAGGAAGATGTATATAAAATGCAAAAATTATATGGGATCTTCGAAAATGACTTGAGGTCGATTTCCTGGAGCTCGTGGGTTGTAATTAGGAATTTGAAACTTGCATTATCTTGAACTTAGGAGATATTATTACATCCATGTTTAGTAAGATTTTAATAATAGATATATATCACTGACTTGTTAAAATTTTAACGAAATTATCTCATCTGGGATAGTTAGTGTTTGAACGAGGTGTTTAGATCACGGGATTTCGTTGATCAACTTATGTAGAACGAATGTTATTTTTCAATTGGGAGTTATATCCCTCCTCTACTTGCGCCACTAGTTTTATATCAGATCTTTCGACATTGTTCTGATTACAGCCATTGTCCCAAAATAGCTGTCAAGCTTAAAAATGCAATTTAAGGAAAAAGGTTTATAGTAGTGGTTTCTTAAGTTTGATTTCAATAAAATATAAGAATATTTCGAGGACAGTTTTAAATGGCATATTCTCTCAAACTTGATCGAATTTGAAGAAACTATTTTCAACCAATGAGGTAGAGTTTAAGGAATATCTCAAAATAAGTTTTATCAGAAATGCAAAAAAGTGTGAACCGCAACGATTATTAACAAGAAAGATCAATCATGCATAAAGCATTGATTATGAAACACTTTCCAACTTCAATGCAATTTTATTTAAACATCTTTAAAATGCGATACATTCCTCGGTGATATTTTTAGAATTATCACAATACTACATTAATTTATTGTATTTGAAAACTTAAAACTTCATCGAAAAAAAATGAACTTCATTCAAATGACGGCATTGAAATCTAAATTGCCTGGTTTAAACATCTCTAAAATGCGATACATTCCTCGACAATATTTTTAAAATTATCATAATACTACAATAATTTATTATATTTGAAAACTTCATCGAAAACAAATGAACTGTTTTCAAATGACGGCATCAAAATATAAATCGCCTGACTCTCTCTATAAAAGCAGCATTTCAGTCATAATTTTTTTTCAAGTCCTTTCATTCATCACAATACTATAATAATTTATTTCATTTAAAAAATTTAAACCATAGAGGTACAAGTAATTTAACACTATGCTTAAAACTTCATTGAAAAAATCGTCTTCTTCTCTGTGTAAAATCAATGAATGTTTCATTCATATCAGCTATATTGCAGACTCCATGAGCTAAATAATTTTGCGTTAAAAAATGCAGCAATTCTTATACAACTCATTCTACATCTTTTGGTGTTTACATTATCCATAAGTGAAAATTAGGCTTCGTTGTAGAAATAATCAAAGTTTGATGATAATTTAAACTCAAATATATTGTAATTGCTTTGTTTCAGTATGTACATGCACAGAATTTAAGCAAAAATAAAGCGGTTTTAGGGCGGATACAGTACTAAATATGAATTGAAAATAACTTTAAAAATCACGATTTTGACACAAGATGGATGCCATATTTTATTTTGAAGTGGGTCATGTGAGCTCTTCATGTAGTGGTCACATGATCTCTTCATATAAAGGATGTAATTACTATTTTAATTTTTATTTAAAACAATTCTGACTATATTTTACTGAAATTTTTTTTTATATATTTTATAGGATAATTTGAATATTTCCTAAAACTTTCGAAGCAATTTGTGAATTTTAATTGCCTTAAGAAATGTCTGAAACATTAGGTCCCATAGGGTTCAATGTATTTCATTTTTTCAATCCGGGTTCGATCCGAAACTAATTGAGTGATATTATTCATTTATATTCCCATAGGTTCCACAGACCGTCTGAACAACATACTAAAATTTCATTTTGATAAAGTCATTTTTACGGCAGTTATCGTGCGAAGGGACAGACAGACAGACAGAATGAACAAAGTCATAAACACTTTTCAACTATGTTGGAAAGTGTTAAAAACATATTTTTATCTTTCTGCCATGAAGCTGATGACTTGAAATGAGCATAACTGAGATATTTCTGAACAATTTTTTTTTTCAATTTACATATATTTGGCTTTTAAAACTGATAATTTTTACATTTTTTCATAAAATAATAAAACCCATGCGAAATATTAAATAAAACAGTTCAGCATGTGGTGACGAAGACGATGATAAAATTACGCAACAAAACAACAGTTCGTTCGGTAAAACAACAATAACTATATCTGGTAAATTTACATTTCTCTCTATTTAATGGGCTATTATGTCTTCTTAAATACTAAAGTTCCATCTTTACACATATATATTATTAAAACGCATGCGACGTGCGCACGTTTATTGTATATATCAGAATTCACATTTTTTAATTTAATTCGAACTCATCAACGCCGTGCTTGATGCTTATTAAAGAATTTATTTTATAGAGTAACAATAACTATTCCAAAATTAAAATAATAATAATAATAATGAATTTTTAATTACTTGTAAAAACTCTCTAAACCCAGGTCAAAAAAGGTGTGACAGAAACAATCGTCATATTTCGCGAGTAATTATTGCAAAAGGCCATTGCTAGAACTTTACTGTTGTAAAATCTGCACTTAACAATTAAACCCTTTAATGTCGTTATTACATCGTTCTATGAATTAATGACGCCGAAAGAAAGAAAAATATGTTTATAAAAATAATAAATGTGTTCAAGTACAATGGATTTTACAGTGGTGCCTCAGTGGTGCATTCAATGCACCATGGCGCATCGGTCGGATAGTGGATTGGTGCAATTTTGGTGTAAATCGGCAAAGGAACCTATTTGCGTAGCGCAAGGATAAAGGGTTACATGGCTTGAATCAAGGTTCTTTAATATAAGGTTGGGCAATTAGACTGATAGCCAATCGAAAAGTTGTCAGCCTGACGTCAGTGAGCGCATCATTTCGTCATTCGTGACGTCACGGACCAGGAAGGACTTTGAGAGTCGTTGCTGAAACACAGCAAGTTTTCCTATTATTACAATTAAAACTGGTTTGCTAATTTTGAAGTGGCAATATCCAGGCATGAAGAATATGCGCAGATATTTTTAATTGTCTAGTGCACACCTTCCTCAGTGACGTCCAAAGTGATTCTCTGTCTCTTAAGAGAGCCTGGGAACAAAATGCGCTTGCTTGCTATTCCCGTGACGTCACATGCGCAGATCTATGTAAAAAAATTAAATCAGTCATGTCCAGCATAGGTATTGATATGTGAAGTGTTTTCGAGATTTGCGTTAAGTAAAGGTGTTTACAGAGCGAAGGTTTTGTGAGTGTTTTTGGATCATTTACTGTAACTGTTATGTATTTAATGGAGTATTATAATATCGCATATAGTGCGTATTGAAATTGATTTGAGTGTATATATGTTATTTCCTTCTTCTCTCCGACGGCCGTTTATTTCAACTTGGGGTCCTTGAAGGCCTACTTTCTTGACTACTGTGTTTGGGCCATCGCTTCACTATTGTGGAATACAGTGCAATGTAATATTATTCTAAAAAATCTTAATACTAATTAATAATAAAGATTGTGATTTCAGCTACTAAAGTCATTTTTATGTGTTCTTGTGTTCTGAGCTGTCAATCTATCTCTCACGAGTGGAGATTGCGTTTCTTGTGGATTCTGACGTTTTTTGCCTTGATCTACTCAATTCATTTTGGGTTGTATGTTGCTTTCAACGAACTTATTTCAGTTTTAATTTAGCAACAGTTTAAGCTGTACTTAAACGGGATTGGTCAGATTCAACCTATCTTTAATCAAGTTCATTAATTTTATTTATATCTTTTGACTTTTCAATTTCTTTCTATTGTATTTCCTTATTGTCCTGGCCATATCTTTCAGTTGCGTCATCTCCCGTGTTTTGCAACTAAATATTCCAGTATTATAATTTGAAATTCCCATAGCTAACATTCTATTTGGAATGTTTTCAAGATCACGGAAGAATTTAAACAAATTTTCGGAATAAAACACGCACGATTTGTAATATTTCTAAATTTCTCTGATAATTTTCTAAATTTCTCGGATCAAAAGATACAACAAATGTAAAACTGTTAAAAATATGAATAAAATACAGAGATGTCCAAACCTAAAAATGCATTGCAATGAAAATGCGGAAAGATATGCTCAGCTGCTCTTTGGACACAAGAAATACGCTCTTTGTTAGCAACACTAACTTCGTAAACTGTTTCTGAGAGAGTAGCCTACTAACAGAGAGTCGAGGACTTATAAACTTTACCAGATTAGGTAAATTTTTGCAAATTGGGCTTCTTGACAAATACATGCCATAACATGACGCTACATTAAGTTCTTTAAAACGAAAATAGGTGATGTTAATTAAGTTTTGTAATTTTTAACTATTTATTTAATGTATGAATTCTCTTAAGGCGTGCATGTTAAATTGCGGCTACTAAGGGATGTATTATATTATGTAGAAGATTTACTACTGTATGCACGCCTGTAGCAGTTACGCTCTTAATATTACCAGAAGCATGCCAATAACACACTATGACTGATCAATATTATTTAATATTAAGACTCCCTAACAAAGCATAATTACTATGACGCACCCCTTATTAAAATGCAATTCACTTAGACCCTTAACAGCGCGCACTTGCTCATAGTAAACACTGAAATTATATCTTGAATAAAAAATATAAGAATAATAATTTCCAGATTATCGAAGAAATTAAATGTAATTTTCCGAGATAAAAAATTGTCGTCAATTTTGTATATTTTCCAAAAGTCCCTAAGTCAGTGATATTGCATTAAGTTATCAAGTGTGACATAAAATTCCTAACTGCTGATCGCTGTAAGGCAATGGGGAGGACATTAAAAAATAATGGGTGTAGAAATCAATACAGAACGATCAAAATATTTTTAGAATAAATATTTTCTTTATTCACACTTATATTTACAAGATATATAATTATCTTGTAAATATAGTTATTTTTTTAATATATTTACAAGATATTTAATTATTTTTATTAACACGACGGATATAATTTACATTTATATTGGCGTCTTTCCTTATGTTTATTGTTTCGACGATATTTCAAAATTCTGTCAACATTAATTTACAATTTTCATTAATTTTGTCTGCCTGGAGGGAAAGACGGGGCATGTGCAAGGAATGAGGGAGAGGTAAAATATTGATGACTCACCGTAGAGGACTTCTGCAGAAGCAGTGAGAGCACTATTAGTGCTTGCAGTACACCATTAGTGGGTTGTCGTGGAATAGATTAGGCAGAACTTTATTATTATTCGGTTACCTATATTATAACATTGTGCACAGATCAAAAATTAAGCAAAGAACCTGGTGATGGAAATAATACTTCGAGGGTCCATGGGGAGAGGGGGGGGGGAGATGGCTTCGTTTTTCCACTGTGATCCATGGCCTTTGATTGATTAGTTCACTTACCTTCAATTGGTTCGCCAGAAGCACAATTTTTCGGATACGTTTATGCTGGCACCCCTGTCTCATGAGGTAAAACGAAGGCTAGTTGTCCGGGCCTCACAACCCTTGGACTAGTTATAAATCCCGTTAGAGAAAAGTGTTCATGTTGTGCAAGTTAAAGATTGCCTTTTCCAGACTACGTATCACTTTATGTCCTGTCATTTTCCTCTAAGAAAATATTTGAATTTCATATCATACCAAGTTCGTGAAATTTTCGCCAAATTTGTATCCAAGTGAGACATACAGAGATAGGCTATTGTGACAAAATCTTTTTAAAAGATCATAAAAGCCAAAGCAAAAAGGTGTAAATAGCACTCTTCTCACCCAAATAAGAGGATATAATATTTCAACAAAGGACTAATCTAAAATATTTCCTAATCCAATATGATTTCCCCTAGAAACCTTTGCTCATCTAAATTCCGTCCTTATCAAGGAAGAATTTTGAGATGAATGTAATCACGTCCAAGTGCCGTAGACGTGATTTCAGACGATGGGGATTATTGTCGTTCCCCAAGGAAATATCGATGAGGGAAGACAAGAATACAGATTGTGTAACTGAGGCAATATTCACATAAAGTTTAAATTGAAGTTAAATCAACCTTGGTATCTCAAAATAAATCCAAAGATTGTTTAATTAGAAAATGCACCCACGGTTGCTCGGAAGTTAAAATAGGGATAAATGGAATTTATTAATCTAAAAAATAACAGAAAATGTATTTATTTTTTTGTTATTTTAGTGACATGAATAGTATTTAGTGACATGAATAGAAACAAAATATTGACAATAATTGAAACTTCGTGAGTGATTCAAAATGAGACTTAATTTAGAAATGTGAAATATTATTTTCTTAATAATGTTACAAATAGTCACGGACAGTCCTTTAGCATTCATATTAAATTTGATATTTTCAGTTTCGAATGCAAAACAAATTCTTGCGCAATATGATTTTCTATATTTGTTCATTGCATTTTCATCTCACAGAGTTCCTTCTGTGTATAAAAATACCTGTGTATGACAAAGTATTTCAAATTTGCATGCAAAACTATGAGTATCTAAAATTATACATTTTATTTGTATTTCAATTTAGGTTTGTTTCGTGTTTCCACAGCAACTTCTATGGATTAAATGCTTTAATCTTGAAGTTGTTCATTTTCTGCCCACCTGCCTTTACAGCAGAGTTATTTTAAAGATGTTTACCTGATTCATATATTTGTTTCTGTGTTATATTTTTGTTTCAAACGTAAAACCTAAGAGAGATCAATAGAAACTATTATGATTTAAGTATGCACCAAAAAAATTAGTCCATAAAGGAATTGCCATACAATATAAAATTTTGAGTCTTGCATTTCTGAACCGGTTCCAGTCCACTAACCAGTTTTAGTGAATAGGTATTCATGAGAGGCGATTTATTAGCTCATTTGTGCTCTCTATAGCCGATAACTGCATTTGGAAAAAAGAAAATCCACCATTCTGTGTTTTGTTATTGTTTACAGTTTGTTTTGTTATAGTTTTCTAGTAACCACGTATAGTTCTATAACAAACAGTTTGTTTTGTTATAACAAACTATATAAACTATAACAAACAGTTTGTTCTGTTATAACAAACTATAACAAAACTATAACAAACTATATAAACTATAATATAATTTATATATAACTATATAAACTATATAACAAACTATATGAACTATATAACAAACTATATAAACTATAACAAACAGTTTGTTTTGTTATAGTTTTCTAGTAACCACGTAGTTTGCGATAAGGGGAAAGAGGCCCATTGATTTTTCTTTTATTGTTATTTTTGTCAGTTTAGCTTTCAGTTGGTTTTTTATGATATTTTTTAGTATATTTCTTCCAAAAATTATTTACAACTTTTTTTTCTTTTCAAGTTTGTAATATTCCGATGAGTTGGAGGTATTCCATAGTTTGGTGTTAATATATACTACCATTTGAATTCTAAATGTAGTTAATATTATTCTTACGCAGAGGCTGCTCCACCATTGTATATTTCCAATTATTGGCCTTAATCATGCAAATTAAATAAACTATCAAGAGTTTTTATAGAATGTATCTTGCGAGGTCTATATAACATATAGTTATTATTTCGTTCAGTTACGTTATAATTTGTTTACTTTATATGAACAACTTCTGACCGGTTCGGTTAAGCAGACCAATCACCGAGCCAATTAACATCTGCGATCCTGGTTTGGCATCAGGATTTATTTTGGATCTTATGTGAGTTGTGAGTTAGAGGAAAGATAGTAGATATAGCCAGAGAGCTGGTTAAGCTGGGTGATTCTCGACGAGTAAAGTCGCTGCTGGCGTGCGAACGAAGGAAAAACACAAGACCGTGAACTAGCTATAGAATGGATACTACTATGACCATAAAGGTGTAGTATCCCTGGGTTGTCAAGACAATTTTTATAAGCACCAGGGAAGAACTGGGTAAGCAGCACGATTCATAAATCTTACACTGAGCATTTAAATATAAGATATCACCATCCCCGTCAAAGTGCATTGAATGATCTGTCGTATTCCATAATAAATATGTGCAATAATGGCTGGTTAGTATTTGTTTCTACTTAACTAAGCAATCATCTGCTGAAATTTGAGTGAGAACACAATAAATGCGTTTTGATCTAAGTTATTGCATCTGTGTGTTATTGGCCCTGGCCACATGGTTCTCTCTGTGTATCTATTATTTACAAAGTTTAGAGTTAGGTCACTTTTGCGCGACCTATCGAAGTGTATATACGGGTAGGTAATCCCTCATGAAATATCAGCAAATCTGTTCAAGAAAGATTCATTGCTTTACAAGAGAACCCGACCGAGGCTCAGAACTGTACAATCTACACATTAAATTTTACAGCTATATGTACAATTGCCCATGAGTTTTCATGCCCATACCTTGCATATAACCACATATGAACACTTTTGCAAATAAATTCTAAACATGTTCCCGTACTCAGAAACGGATATCTTCGCCAAAATCTTAAAATTAAAAATTTACGGAAAAGGTCTATACATTGCATTGTATGTATAATATAAAAAACTAAAAAAGCTTTTGTTGGAAGCAAATACATTTTTATGTAGGTTGTCTTCACCATTACTCGACGATTTTTTGAAACACTTAATGTCTTGATTGTAAATTATATCCTATATGGCATAGCACTATATAATAGACTTTTTAATCAGTTAAATTTTAATGTTTTCAATGCCAGATTGCCGAGTAAAATTGATTAGTAGTGAGAGCACTCAAATTGAAAAGGTCACGACAGAGCCACCTTAACTCTTTCCGGGGCTTCGAGTCAAATATGAATTTTAGGGTCCAATAAGTTTTTATAGTAGGAAAAAGATACACTGTGCATAGAAATTGGGCTCCCAGCGATTGGCGGGCACCAGCATTTTCTTATGGTGTAAACGACTCTTGGTCACGGCTTTGTTAGCAGGTGATTGGTTGAAGCAGTGATAATGCACACTATACATAACATTTTAATGCATTCGCACTTAAAACAACTTGCCTTTAATATAGATGGTAACTGAATATTCATGTTCTTTTAGACAGATTTAGCTATAAAGACTTTCAAAGTCTGAAAGGTTTGAGAACCGTTGGTCATATCCAAGCTTACCATGCTTACAGAATTTGCTTATAAAAATTGTTTCTAAAGTTAGTGTCACACTACCATTGCTGATAGCAACATCTAAGGACAGGTTTCGCTCTATTATTACTCTTGTTAGCATGGACAAGCTGCTACTCCTTACTTTGGGAACTACATTATGTTCTTGTTATGACCTATCCTCTTGAATCGTGAATGTATTCTCATGATACAAAAATGAGTTCAAATTTCTGGATAACAAACGCTTTTACTTGAAAAAACTAATAAGAACAGGAACAACATACAGTAAAGTACCGACAATTATCTTATAAGGTCACTAAATAACTGTCAGGTACAATAAAACAGTAATTAAATGCTCAACTAATTCACAAAATAGCAGATACTTTGGAAACCACACTATATTTTCAATATACGGATACTTTATGTATTAATTCACGTGTTGTGTTGTTGTGTGACTTATTCCCCCTGGTGAGGAGCGTCTAGCATCACGTCCACTAGACCCCTGGTCTCATGACGAAGGGGAGAATATGCAGCTTCACTTTCTATTGAGGCTCTCCAAGGGCTGAAGTCTGACTTTGCCTCGACTACACAACATCCATGCCTGCTGGCGGGATTCGAACCCACAACTCGGCAATCCAACGATCAGACTGAAACGCATGCCCCTGACAGCTCGACCACCGGATTGGCTCATGTGTTGTAGATTCAGGAATGCCTTGTTAAAGCTGTATTGGACTTGTTATTTTGAGATTTGACTTTGCAGGTTAGAATTCGGTAATTTTTCTAATGTTCAAAACATTTATTTTTTTTTACATTGTTCCATTTTTATGGAATGGACCGTTGCCTTTTTCAACTCAATCGAACCCGTTTTTAATCTGCATGATACGCACAAGAGTGGTTTTTGAAAATTGAGGTGGAAATGGTGGACAATCGTACTCAAAGATCATATCTGAACACCATACAAAACCTCTCATTCATCTCCTATTTTCATCTCTCATTCTAGATAATATTTCAAAGCATCTGCTATATTTTCTCTAAACAGCTTGTTCAAGTGTCAGCTTGCCATAATATTCGGACAGTAAACTTTAAACAGTCGGTCCTGGCATTTCCATCTCGACCTCATAGGCTAATTTTATTCAAACCGTTTTGTAAGGCAGTTATTTTGCAGAGCTGGAAAAGTTAACTATCCGTTCTATGAAAATGACTAGGGGCAAAAATACTCAGAAAAATATGTAACATGCTAAATTCAATTGTATGTGTTAAAAGATCAACAACTTGAGTTTTACGCTGTTGAAATAAGGAATTCCTGAATTAATAATAAGCGCCCTCGATAGAGATTTTCAAATACTTTTGAGAATATAGTGTTTATAGAAAATTTCTGGGAACATAGAATTGGTTGTTACAGCATTTGTCTGAGCTTATTCTAATAATTTCAATGTCAGCTATGTGGTAGAACAGGACTTTTCTGTCACCATAACGATTTGCAAAATTGTAGTATAGTGTATCAATTTTTTTGCTGCCCTTCTTTGAAATTATCTGTTATTGCATACAAGTGCATAAGAATCACAAAACCAATCTATGGTTGCTATTATCTGCGATATGAGTGTGATCTTTATTTGGGGAACACCACTTATAGTTTTACTTTGTAAGTATGAACTTAACCGTTCAATCTTGTACTGCCTGAGCTCAGTTTTTTATGGGGACCGGGACTGATACCGCAGAATTGGTCGATTTTTTTCCCATTTCAGATTTAAATGGCTTAGAATGTTCTTCTTCCAACGATGTATTATATGAATTAATTTTCAAATTAGAAATTGATTTTTTTTTGTTTCCATATGCCACTGTGAGAGTATGAAGCATTTTAGGTGTTTCTCTCAGAATGGGTTTTTGTGCAAGTTATTTGTTGTTTCAACAGAAATAAATGTTGTAAAATTTTGGTGAAAAACTCGATCTTCGGAAAAAAAAAATTCATAATTTGCAAATTTTTTTAAAATAAAAGTAAGCTGTTAAAATGTGCAGAAATATTTAATCTTTCAGCTGTGAAAACTAATTTTGTACTTATGGTATTTAAAGTTACCGAATAAAAAAATAACACGAAGTTTGCAAATTTAAGCTGGTCATGATAGGCCAGTCCCTCTAAAAGATTTCAAACCGATTACGCTATAGAACTGACTTTTTAGTTTAGTTATAATGGGTCTGTGTGTATATATATTTTTAAGAAATTTGATGACAACTAAAGGTGTGGTTAAGTTTAATTTCGCGATCACATTATAAGCACCTTCTTGCCAGCGCAGACATCAGCTATTCCAAGTTGACAAGAGCATAGGACGTTTGATTGCTGCCAGTGAAGGTATCAACTATTCCAAGTTGATGAGCTCAAAGAAAGTTTGATTGCTGTCAGCTATCCCATGCTGACAAGCGCATAGAAAGTGCAAAGTCAATTCATGGATTTTATTATCTTCAGTGGCTAATGCGATTCTAAGAAATGCATTATTTTGAACAGTTTCGTGATTTAAGTCACAAAATAATATATCATTTATTCAAATTCTGGCTTAAATATAAATATGAAATGTGAATCACGTTCTTTCCGAAGTACTGTCTTAAAAATTCCATTAAACACTTCGATTTAAATGCAAATTTCAATACAATATTCGCTGTTTCATTAATTCAAAACATTTTTACCTTTGAATGCATCTTTGGTGGCCCGAGCATCTGTTTAGTGAAAAGTATTTCAAATTTGCATGGGGAAACTTAAGTTTCTAAAATAAGAAATTTTATTTGCATTTCAATGCAAAAAAAAATCTGTTTCCATAGCAACTTGTATACAGAACGTATTTTCATTTAATTTTCTTACGTTCGCATTTCACTCGAGGATAGAATTTCTTTTTAAATGTTAATCACAGTTTTACATTCAGTTGGAAATAGTAATAATAATAAAAAAATAGTTTCTTTGTTATAGTATTTTGATTCCTTACCGATAAAAAAAATGTCTAACAAAACTAAATAGATATCCATCTAGAAAATTTACCTTCTAATACAATTTTCATGATAGGACTTCCATAATTTTCAAACTACATTTAAATATATTTTAAAGAGCCCCATAAACTAAAATATTTCGGAAAAGGCCATAGTTTTTTATACGGATTTTTAACGTTTCTTTTATGCAATTCTGAATATAAATTTTTATTTTTATCACCATTAGGGAAATCCGCATCCTGCTCGCTGCGTTCGTCATCTCCAGTACCTCACTTCGCGAATCGGGAGGCTTCGCCTCCTACTCTCTGATGTTCACGTCACGAGGCGTAATACGCAAAATGAGTACCGTCCTTGCTAACTGACATTCACCATCCCTAGAATCCGCTTCGCTAGCTCTTCCAATCTGAACAGACGGTCTACGTGCATACGACGGTCTACGTGTCCCATTCTCGCGGCGGATGTTCGCAGAAACCCGAGGCTTCGCCCTCCATTGATTACCGCTTATTAACCCCGTAACTCGATTGACGAGTCGGGAGGCTTCGCCTCCCAATCGCTGACGCTCATTTGTACTCGAAGAACCTCGGGGTTCCGCCCTCTATTGGTTGCCGCTCATTCACCCGCCCCCGTAACTGGATTCGCGAGTCGGGAGGCTTCGCTTCCTACTCACTGAGGCTCGCTAAGCTTGCTTCGAAATCATTTTCTTGCCGCATGCTACGCAGGCGTAATGCATCCGTCGGGGACCATCCCTTGTCAACTGGCTTTCGCCAGACCTTCGCGAGCTCTTTCAATTCGGACGGCGTGAACGATCGCCTACGTGTCCCATGCTCGCTGACGGGAGTAAATCCTCTGGACTCTGCCCTCCATTATCTGCCTCTCATTAATCGCAGCTCGCCGCAGGAGTGATGCCCCCTGGAGACTTCGTCGCATTATTAGCTGACGTTTACCAACTCAACTTCGCGAACAATGTCACTAAGCTCAGTACCCAAATCGCTACTCTAGCCAACTCCGAATATCACTTCGTGAGTTGGGAGGCTTCGTCTTCTACTTCCTGGCGCCCGTGGAGTCTGCGTCGCGGATCCGATTGTGTCGCTTGCTATTAAGAACGATAGCTTACTGAAGTAGGAAGAAACGTCAAAATTTCATAACTGTAGGTTTTGCTACTTGTTCGTAATACAGTTTCATAATACGTGATACGCTTTTAGTATAGAGATATATACAACATTGAAACATTTAAATGTTGTGCAATATAACAATGGAATCCTGATGACAATGGAATCATAACAACAATGGTTGCGAAACGCTCTGTTTGTCAGAACAAGCGATAAGTCATATGACTGTCAACATTTTACATTTTCTCAACTGCACTACTAACGTTGTTGTCATGTTTAGAAATAAATATCTATACTTCTAATGTTTCTAATGCTTCAATAACTCCGTCTCAGCCCATTTTGTAACGTGCCTGCTAGAAACCAATCAGAAAGAAATCGTCTCGACCAATTAAATCTTCCCCCGTAGTGAAGGAACATTTTCATTTCAGAAGTGCATAAAAAATTGAATAACTCATTAACTAAATCGAAATTAAAAAAAGGGCTCCTCCGTCCTGCAAAAATGCAAATATGTAGATGCATGTCAACAAAAATTGGAGGTCTTCCGATTGCTAGTCTGTCCAGGACGCAAATTTGCAACTCAAAATCTCTACCTTTGACATTAAATATTTCCTAAACTAAATTTTAAATCGAAAAATGGTTTGTATCAATGTGTTCTCCTAATATTGTTCAATGAATGTACCAATTTTCATGTTTTTATATGCTATGGATTTTGAGGCACGTAACAGAGAGTCTTAAGAAACGCGAAATTTGTCAAACGCCGGCGACATAATATAGACAGATTTTAATATAGACATAATATAGGCATTTTAATATAGACAGATTTATCTTCAAAATCTTATCTGCCATTGTAACAAGGGTTATTGACATTTCGAAAGAAGTAATATTTAAATAATTTAATCTAATACTGAATATATCGTTAAAACTTTTGTTATCGTTGTCTATCATTATAGATTGTCAGCTCTGCAATGGACCCACTGGACCAGCTCACGTTGAACTTTCTGATTGCTTGCTGACACAAAAATTTTGATGGTTTTTCCGTCAAAATGAAGTCTGTTCTTTTTAATTTTTCATAAAATCCCAAATTGCGCTGTATATCTTAGGCTTAACTGTATTTAAGAAGCTTCCCAATATTTATAGTCTCATATCTAGGCTATTTATTATCCTTTTGCCATGCAATTTTGATCTACGTGATTACCTTGTGTGCCTGTAGATTTCTGAAAATAATTTGTTTTAAACTGCACTGGACCCACTCAACCCGCTTATCCTGATAATTGAAATCCCCCGATTGCTTGTTCACATAAATTGTTTTGATAGTTTAAGATTTCTGACTCCTTTTATGCGTATGGACATTTACCGTTACATTTCATCATACATATGAATAGAATCGCGTACCACACTTTGGAGACTACCCATTTTTTGTTATGCTCCAAGAAAACAAGTTTCGACATCAAACCTCGCAATAAAATCTATGCTTGTTGGCTGAAAGGGAAAAAAAAGGACCAGAAACCATAGCGCTTTTTTGAGCACGCCTTTAGGGAATATGTAGAATGCTATGTAAGAAACAAATAACTGTAAAATATTGCCGCAAGATGCTAAACAGCTGCTAAACAGTTTAAATAAAAACTTTATTCAACGGCAAACGATGCGAAAGTTTTAGCAAACACCTAGAGGCAGTTTTAAGTTTTTAGGAGTTGGAACGAACATATTGAGATTGATCGACTTTGGGAAATGTAGTCAATAAATTGGTATGTAATATATGCAAGGACTGATAAACAAAGATTTACTAGGAAAGTTCGTATGCACCCCAATAACTTTGTAAGAAGATGCCCATAAATGTAAAAGTCTGTCTAGTGCAAAGTGACCGAGCCTAATGGAATAAAGTTCCAGCTGCAGAGTTTCTAGCGTAGAATTACAAAAGTTGGGATAACAAAAGCGGCAACAAATCGAGACGGACGTAAATAGACAATTTCAAATTTGTAGAGTATATTTCAATTAGTAGGAATCTTAATAAAAGAAATGTTTGTATCTGTGTATATGTCTCTGTAGAGGGAAATCTAAGCATCGGAAAAGATGAAATTTGGTACAGATATACTTTGTGATTTGGGACTATACGTCTCGGCACTATTTTTTTAAAATACGAATTAGTTTTTCAGTTATTTTATAGTTTAGCACGATTTTAAAAGATTTTGACACAAATATTCGCCAGAGAAACCCTAACCATAGATGCTACTCAGATGAAAATTAGACTTCATGCAGATGATGATTAAGTTAAAATGTGCATTAGATCCTGTGAAATCCACTACATAGGGTCAAACTTGTGTAGACTTGATATTCGCGCGTAATCTGGAAAAATTAAGTTATTTCTTTTATGTAGCTTACTTTAGTAACCACAGTTCCATATGATCTGCTGTAAACGCTATAAATAAGAGTGAAAACAACGAATCAGCTTATTGAATTTTTACTTTTTGTATTGAGACTTTACTTAGTATTGAGAAAGTATTATTTTCACTAAAATTTTCGATTTCAAGATTTTCGACGACATGTATGATTTAAGGCTTCCTGAACACGTTTTTACTATTTTTGGAGTGATGTCCATCTGTCAGTGGTGAATTTTTCTGTACAAGATAGCAGCCACAAATATCAATGGATTTTCACGAAACTTTATATCCGGCTTTGTTATTAAAAAAATCTAGAACTAGATGGAATTTATTTTTAAATTCGAGAGAAAACTTTAAATTTTATTCGATATTTTATATTTTTTTTTACCTGAGAGCATAGGACAGAATTTGACATAATCATTCATGAAAGAGTTTAATGGCTCAATAATCACAAGACTTATAATAATCACGAGAGATATGCTCAATCATTGATGTGAAAAATAGCCGCGATACAAATTTATTTTGTTCGTGATGTTATTAGTCCCCCCTTGGGAGGGAAGTTACCCGTCAGAGGGTACATTGTCAAATATGGTATCAATCAAAAGGTTTTTTCAAGCCCTTTAAAGTGAAGGGTAATACGCTATAGTTTTAATCATTTGGACCTACGATATCAATTTTTAAATTTTTTTACTTTTCTTATATACATAAAGTATAAGGAAAGTATTGTGACTGGGTCGAAAATTCGAATTCGAGTTTTCGACAGTAGAGCACGTTTCAAGCATCCTTGATTACGAATCAAACATTTTTGAGGTGATTCTGTGTGTGTGTGTGTGTGTGTGAAAGTATGTATGTGTGTGTGAAAGTATGTATGTGCGTGTGTGACAGTATGTATGTGTGTGTGTGTGAAAGTATGTGTGTGTGTGAAAGTATGTATGTGTGTGTGTGTCAGTGAGTCTGTGGAGACGATATCTCACGAATGAATGGAGCGATTCGAATGAAATTTGGTACAAAAATCACAATCTGTGACTACTGGAAGCCTATTGTTTTTAAACGCAATCGAATGTTCAGAACCCCCCTAAATTTTCGAGTGAATTTTTTAAAAAATCATCAAAAAATCAAAACCTTTAATAAAGTTACGCAAATAGACATTTCTTATGTAATTTTTCCTTAGAAAACGATTGACATAAACTTTAGAATGCTAGCGTGAAGCCTTCTCGAGATATTGCATAAATTTCAAATAAATTTATCAAAAAATCCCATAAATAGAAAAAATATATTTACCGTTGAGAGACATGTTCACTTTTCATATGTAATATCATGCGACACATTTGGTGACATCATTCTCGTGGATCCATTCATGAGAAAAGAACATACAAAAGTATTACTTTGAGTAATACTTTTGTATTTGAACGCCAATAATCATTTATCTGTTATAAGAATAACTTATTTCTGCCTCCATAACGCTTGGCGAGATTTTGGCGCCGAATTTGGCGGAATGTCGCCAACTTGGCGGCTTTTTAAAATGTTACCAAATTAACGAAAATCTCACCAAATGGATAAAAATGACGCTAAATCAATGAAAATGACGACTCATTGACGAAAATTCAGTATCTTGGAAAGAATATAAGTATCTACTATAAGAATACCTATATTTTACTGTATAAGTAGTAAATTCACTGCATTATATAAGGAAAATCATGTGCTGCCCACATCAGATTTTTTCTTATAAATTTGAAAAGAAAAATAGTTCTCGTATAAGAAAGTCGAGTTAGCCAAACTCATGTAATTTTAAGTTGTTTCTACTATATAGCTTATTTTAGTAACCACAGTCCCGTATGATCTGTTGTAAACGCAACTGAAAACAACGAATAAACTTATTGAATTATTTTAAGTTGTTTTTATTATGTAACACTTACTTTAGTTACCATAGACCCACAGGATCTGTTGTAAACATAAGAAGTGAGACTGTAAGCGACGAATAAACTTGTTGAATTTTATTGAAGTTTTATTTTACACCATATGATTCACACAAAACCATTTCGACTCCTTCGAACTGGAGCAACCGCCATATTTCAATCAATTAAGAATATATTCCGTTCAGTTTAGATAAATATAGTTTTTCCGGTAAAATTACTCCTACAAAACTAATGTTTCCAATTTCAATGTGTGCATTCCATTTTGACAATATTTCTTTCCTTTTCAGTAGAAAACATATCTGCCCATTTTGTGCAGCTGCATTCGGTTCAATGTACCTCCAGAGTTTCAATCTATTTTCGATACGTCTTCATGTTTACAAATCCCTAGTATTCCTATTAAAAAAGAACTTTTCTCCTCATCCCTTGCGAAAATTCAATGTTGAAAAAGAGACGCATGCTTCAAAATTGAATAAGATGTTGTTATGTCTGAGAACTAGTATCGGGAGTGGATGCATTTATTTTTTTTAAATTTTAAGTACTATCTGGAAAGATGAAATGAAAATAAAACGCAACTGTAGAAATGGATTGAAATGTGTCTTTGTTCTTTTATCATATCTGAACAGCTGAGGTGGGGTACGAAGTGTAATGTTCAATGTTGTAATCCATGGAGTTAGAGATATGAAGATAAATTTTTCATGGATGAAAATTCTTGAAAATACCGCACTGCATTGAAAATTTTATATATAGGTGTTGCTAGTGTTAGCAGTGCCGGCTCGTGCATAAGCACTGCGGCACTGCGGGAGCGACAGTGCTCTCTCTTCCTCGCAGCCTGGGGTGCAGCTTCCTACTTGCGCATGCGCACAACAATCAAACACCACGCCGCTGGAACTGTGAAGCGTGGTGTTTGATTGTTGTACGCATGCGCACATAGGAAACTGCACGAGAGGCTGTGAAAGAGAGAGAGCACTGTCGCTCCCACAGTGCCTATGCACGAGCCGCCACTGAGTGTTAGTCAAATCCCAACTGTTTTTATTGGATACAACAAGAAAGTGTAGTGTTTAGTATATGTAATTTTGATTATTTTTAAATTGAAGTTCCCTACTCTTTAAAATATGTAGCAAAGACAACCAAGTTTTTGATTTAAAACTTTCTTTAATATTAGCACCATTAAGGAAGCACAATTACGAAAAGTTTTATCAATATTTTTTATCTTGATAAAACTTTTCCTTTGATTATCTGCAATAAGATTTTAATATATGAATCCCTTTTCATTTATATTTATCGCGACTCTATTTGCAATTTCAATCCCGTTCAAACACTCAGTTTCGCCTGACGTCTCACTCTCGACTCTGCGTGTTAAACCCTTATATATTTCCTGAATATCTAGTCTATGTTGTCTTGCTTTTAATGACACGTTTATTAGTTGTCTTGAATTTTTATGACCTACATTTATTTATGTGTATCCTTTGCAATTTAACTATTTTTTATTGGTATCGGATTTTCCGATTATCCATGTGCAAATCTTGTTTCACGGTGGCGGGTTGTGTATAAGAGTTCAGGTTCGTCACGTCCTAAACAATTTACATTGCCACTGATGAAGGACTTTGTGGCTTTTAAAGCACATCGGGTCTTTAGTAATTTGATGTACGTCATTTATGGTGTTACTTTAAAGACTTTTTTTACCAAACACTTGGTTGTTTTTGCCATATATTTTAAAGTATTTTCTAAATTGGCGTGTTTCTATTGCTATTAAAGT
Organism: Amaurobius ferox; assembly: GCA_951213105.1. NCBI lineage: Eukaryota > Metazoa > Arthropoda > Arachnida > Araneae > Amaurobiidae > Amaurobius > Amaurobius ferox. The sequence continues at coordinate 23,618,018 of OX578138.1, read as the reverse complement.
TCTCAAATTTAGTATAAATTATTAGCCATTATCACTCACGCTTCGCGCCGTTCTAAATAGCAGTGGTCACTAAATGTGACACCTACACGCTTATTAAAAGTTTTGAATAACAAAAACCGTTTCAAATTGAAGCACTAAATTGAACCCAATTCAAACTTCTCAAATCCGAGCGAACGATAAGGATTTCTCAGAGGCATTCACACAGAGTAATATAATATCATCGATAATTACATTTTTGGTATATCAGTAAATGTAGTCAACATTTCGTTTTCGCCAGTTTGCTTCATCAAAAATTGTTTTGAAAATCAAAGAAAATAAATTAATATTCTTTCTATTTTAAATATACCGCAAAGTAGGAAAATGTAATTCAAAGGAAAAATTTCAGTTATGTCAGGAATGTAGTTGTTATTAGATTTGCCGTATTGAGTTAACTATGTCTTTTTGTGTTGCAGACGTTCGGTAAATTTTGGAAATTAGTTCTCGAAGAAAAAAATGGCGTCTAACGAAAAGTTGTAGAACGTTTTACATAGAATTTCCCATTATTGCCATCGAGTGCATCGGATCAATTATTTTTAAGTGTAACAAAAGTTTTTTTTTTTTTTGGCTGTTACATTTTTCAAAAGTTTATTTTATTAAATGCTGCATTGAATAACAAAAATTAATAATCCTGCTAAAATAAAGAATTGGCTACAGATTTCGCATCAAGGATTTCGCAGCGTCATTAGCAAAGAATTGCACACATTTTCAAAGCATTAATCACATTTCTGGTACGTCATTAAAAGCAAATAACTTGACCAAATCGTATTTACCAGTTTGTTGCATTACAAGAATTTTGAAAATCAAATAAGATAGATGTACTTTCTATTCGAAATACCCCATAAAGTGAAAAAACCTTATTGGAAGAAAAAAAATTATAGTTATAATCAAGAATGTAGTTGTTATTAGATTTGACTTATTGAATTCGTCATGTCTTTCTGTGAAGCGGTTAGTGGGTAAGTGTGGAACTTGTATGTCACGAATCCCAGAAAAATGGTGTATGAGAAAAATTTGTAGATCTTCACTCATGAAAATTTCCTTTATTGATACTAAGTGCATGCGATCAATTCTTATTGAGTTTAACGGAAATTTCAGCTCTTTTTTTAGGTTATTCATAGATTATTAAAAATTATAATCAATATTTTAAAAAAACTGCCTTTTTACTTTTCTTATATACATATAAATAATGTTTAAGGAAAGTATTGTGACGGGACCGAAAATTCGAATTCGAGTTTTCGACGGGAGAGCACGTTTCAAGCATCCCTGATCACAAATCGAACATTTTTGAGGTGATGTCTGTGTGCTTGTGAAAGTGTGTGTGTGTGTGTGTGTATGTGTGTGTGTGTATGTATGTCTGTGTGTATGTGTGTATGTGTGTGTGTGTGTGTGTGTGGAGACGATAACTGACGAACGAATGGACAGACTCGAACGAAATATGGTACAAAAATTACAATCTATAAACACTGGAAGCCGATTGTTTTTGTACGCAATCGAATGTTCAGAACCCCCTGAATTTTCGAGTAAAATTTTGAAAAGATCATCAAAATCTCCAATAAAGTTACGCAATTAGACATTTCTTATGTAATTTTTCATTAGAAAACGATTGACATAAATTTTAGAACGCTAACACGAACCGTTCTCGAGATGTTGCACATTTTTCGAAAAAATTATCAAAAAATCATATAAAATAAAAAAAAAATATTTCCTATTGAGAAACATGTTCACTTTTCATATGTAATACCATGTGATAAATTTGGTGACATCATTCTCGCGGATCTAGCTCGTTCCATTCATGAAAAAAGATACTTTGAGTAATAATTTTGTATTTGAATGCCAATAGTCATTTATCTGCTGTAAGAATAACTTATTTCTCCGTTATTAACGTTTGGGGAGATTTTAGCGACGAATTTGGTGGAATGTCGCCAACTTGACGATTTTTTTAAATGTTGCTAATTTAACGAAAAACTCGCCAAATGAATGAAAATGACGACTCATTGACGAAAATTCAATATCTTGGAAAAAATATAAATATCTACTGTAAAAATAATCTTTTTTTTTCCTGTAAAAATAGTAAATTCATTGCATTATATGAGGAAAGTCATGTGCTGCTCACATCAGATTTTTTAAAATTAAAAACTGCATTTAACAAATTAAAATAAAACATTTATGAAGAAACCTTCATATGATAGTAAGTGGTCGGTGCACTTCACTTTCAACGAAATATCAAAAATTTTTCATTGTGTTGAGCGTAGCAAATCGCTTTAGGATCCACTCAAATGTCATATTTATCATCATTTATCTCAAAAATGGCTAACTCTAATATCTAAAAATTTTGCACAGTGTCATGACTAATGCGAACTTTGTTGTTAACTATAGATATCAACAATATGAAAAACCTTGAAAATTGTTCGAAACATCATGAAAATAATTTTTTTCTCCAGAAACCCTCCAACTATCTTAATGAAATTTTTCTTAAAGTTGGCGCTTTTAAATACAAATGAAACTATTTTAGTCACTTTCATGGGAAAGATCTTGTCCCCTCCCGTAAACGGTCTCTGCTCTAGCTACAGAGACAAATCATTAACTTAGACCCTCTTCCTTTTAATTTAATGCCTCTATTTCTGACTTTGGTTAAAAATTGCGTCTGTTCTAGTGTTTTCCATTATTCCTGCACTGAATTGCATATTCTCGCATATGCATTCATCGGCCACCGAAGTCTGGGCACAATCCTCAATTGTTGCAGTTTATGCAATCAGAGGTCACCGAAATTAAGGCATAACCCTAAGTCAATACATTATATACATTTGCAAAACCGAATTTTTCCCTTGACCTTATACTTATGCTACTGTATCTCAATTTCGCACGTTTGAGGAATTTTGATCAAGACATTCCATGACTGTTTGGTATCAACAGCCACAAACTCTTTCCGATTAAGAGTGCAGAATTCGCGAGATTGAAAACATTATAGAATAAACAATAGAACTTGCTATTTGAAATTAACAATAGACATTGTTGTTATAGCTCCTTCGAACTTGATAGATATTTGCTGTATATGTAGGAATTAGCTGTGGATTTAAGTTTCAGTCTATGTTCACGTCAATTTACTTTTCGTTTATTAAACTTCGAAAACCCTTTTGTGTTATACTACACTTAACTTTTGGCACAAAGTTCCTTCCGGTTAAAAAATCATACATAATTCAATTGGTATCAAGTTTGTTTTTCAATAGAGCCCTCAATTAAATTGACTGTCATCGCTCTAAAAGAACACAAGCACATTTAGTACAATTTTGCCCACTTATTTCGTATTGTCAGGTGGATTTTCGGAAAAACAGAAAGCAGCATCTTTCGAACAGGAAATGGAAATCGTTAGTGAACCTCCCCTACCATCTCTTGCATTCGATGCACGAATCCATATCAGTCAATAACTAAGCTGTGTCTATAGACAACCCTGAGAAAAGTTATTCCAAGGGGATTTTCTAACCGGAACTTAAAAAAATGCAGACATGGAAATCTTCAGTGATCCTCACCACATTCTTTGGAATTCAATGCTGAATTCATGAGCTATCATCTACGCTGTATCGCACCTTCACTATCGATTTTCGAGGGGGGGGGGGAGATAAGGAGGTTCGCCAATCTTGAGTGAACTTCCTTATCCTCCCTCCCCCGAAATTCGCTACTGAATCTATATCGATATTGTATCATTTAAGATATATCTATAGCCAATCGAGAAATATATGTTGCAAATGAAATGTAAAATTTTAATTGAAAGTGGCATCACTAGAACCGGAAGTGGAAATCTTTAGTGAACCTTCCCAGCCCCTTCAAAATTCGATGCTGAATCGATATCAGTTATCATCTAATATCTATCTATATCCAATTATGAGAAATATATATTTCAAAGGAAATGTAATCTCAGAAGTGACATTCTCTAGAATCGGAACAGGAATTAATCTCAGTATTCCCTTATCCCCTTCCGGAATTTTATGTTGAATCTATATCATTCATTATCTTAGCTCTATCTATAACCAATCCTGAGAAACAGTAGATGCTTCAAGGAAACTATTGGAATCGGAAGTGGAAAAGATCTGTAAGTGGAAAAGATTGGAAGTGAAAATTCATAGTGATTATCCTCCGGGATCTGATCCTGGGCTCAATATCGCAGTCATAGTTTAAGCTCGCCGAGAAACCTAAAATATGTTTCATGGAGATGTTTATAGATGTTCCATGTTTAGTAGAAAAAACAGTATTACAAAATGTGTGTCAGCATTTTGAATAATTTTGAAAAACTGCGATCAACAAATTTGCCGAATTGTATTTACTTTAATTGTATTTACTTTAATATTACTTTAATACCAATGGCATTTTGATATGGAGTTTGCAGTTCAGTATAAATAACTAATTTTGTTTTGTTCAATAAACTCAATGAAAACGATGCAGTTTCAATTAACCCTTTCAGGTCAAATTTATTTTGATGTAAGTAACATTTATGTTTGGGGTATCTCTTACCGAAATCAGAACATTACAAAAAATGTAAACGTTTTGAATGTTCATATCTCCAAACCTAATAGATAAACATGTAAACAATTTTTGCTTGTTTCGTAGGAAATATGATGCCGCTTGGGAATATGGAAACACATTTAAAATATTTTAAGGTTTTAAATGAGTATTTTTTTTTAATCTAAATATTTTTCCCAAGCGAGTTTTTGCTTCATTTTGCTTGTTTTCACTTGAAATATCTTCTAAAGTTTTAAAAGATAAATATAAACAGTAAGCAGAAAAAAATATCCAACAGGAAATCTAGTTACTAAATAAAAATGTATTGTTGCATAGTTCCTAAATTTTTCGAACAACTATCTTGACAAGTTGAAGAAGATTAAAAATTGTCCGTTTATGAAGTTTGTAATGCATAATATACCTAATAACTGAAAGTTCTATAACAATAGATAATAAGTAATTTATAGCGCATTAAAATTCCTACAAATATATATAATTGGATATCAGGTCACGTTCAATAGTTTTCGAACTATTGTATTCTATTAAAGGTTTTAGTGGGAGGGGAAGCTAGTATTTAAAATATCACATGTGTTGCAGTTCAATGTGTTTCTTCCTAGTTAAAATATTGGTGCAGAAGTATGTAATATTTTAGTTTGTTTTAAAGAAATCGAAAAGTGTAGGGAACGTGGGAATTCAAAAGATGTTTATTGATTTAGGAGGTTTGAAGAGATGAAAGAACAGTGTGAAATACAAATACATATTTATGTGTCACCGGGCAAGTTTATAGATTCATCTGAATCTTAGATCTCGTTATAGATATTCTATAAGTTCAGTTTATATGCCACAAAGCGAGGTAATAAAATATTTTGATCTTTTGAAGGTCGGGGTATCTTTTGTAGACCTTTGAAAATCCTACTTACTTTGAATAAGGTTCTAAGTTTTCGGAATAAGGTGGATATAAAATTTTAATAATTTAAAATTTTGAACTATTTGAAAAATATCTGAAAGGGACAAACCTCTCTCAAAGAAAGGTGTTATTCAGGTAAAACCTCTTTGACTCAATTGGACTTGAGATACTGCCGATATTTTTTTCCAAGCTGACTATATTGGTCTAATTGAATTTTGGGGGAAACCAAGTGAAAACACATATCAGAAAAAATGGCGATTCACTTACTTTTCAATTATCTTTTTTGCACTTTTTATCATACTATAAATCTTTAATTTCACTATGACTAGTCCGGCTTTCACTTTTAGAATCAGCTAATGCATGGCTATTTTCCTGTGATGCCCAACCTATTTCTTGCTGTAGACGCCATTTTGAAAGCCAGAGATTGGTAATTGCAGCATTTGTCCCATAGATGGCGTTTTCAGTACAATGATGAATTAATTATCCTGAAATAGTGATGACAAAGATCACCCACCATTTGACTTGAACTAATAATTTTCAATATTGGAGCTCTCTGGACACAAACCAGTAACAAATTACGTTAATTCAAGTTGCATAATATTGTTGTATTTATAAAATATTAATTTTAGATGCATTTGCTGATTGAGAAGATTTTGTTAAACTGTTTCGTTTCCTTTGGGGAAATATAATGCTTTTCGTATTAAGAAATCTCTCAACACAAGACTTACTAATTTCGCAAGCTCTGATTTTTTTCTCATTGGGAACTTTCAAGGAGCTATAAGACGCATCTGAGAATTAATTGTTCTCTTTCCTGAATTCAGATACATAGAAGAGATGTTTTTCATTCCCGAGTAAGTACATACGTGCTCGTAATGGTACGGAATCGACATTAAACATTACGTACCAGTCAAAGTTGCTCTGGTGTTCATAAGTAGAACACCAAAATAATTCAAACCATTCCAATTCCAGAGCTGCTATCATTGATGGTCTATTGACGAAGTATTAATGTTAATATTTTTATATAAGAAAAAATATTTCTATTTCACTCAGGGCTTTTGAATTTTGAGTGTATATTTTTGCAGTGAGAGCTTGTACACGAATGATTGAAAAACTTTAATATTATCTAACTGTGTGAACCCCATCAAAAACGGATTACCATAATATAAAGACAAGGGAATATTTAAGAAAACTGGGTGTCTAACGCCGCATCTCCTCCCCCCCTATCAGAGCCCTTAGAACTTTTCCCGGGACGAGGCAAATTCAAAGATGAGACATACAACATCAGACTTACAACATCTTTAAGCTCACCTTTCTTACCTTGGACGTCTAGGGTAAGGCTCCTAAATATACAGGCTGACGCAAACTCCCCATCACTCCCAATCACGGGCTGCAAACTCCCAATCACGACAGGTATTTTCTTAACCTACATCTTAAGGCAAATATCTCCCTCCAAATGTCTCTTCAAATATTTCATTGCAAAGGGCTGCAAAGTTGCAAAGTAGGATATGAATATATTTGTTAAGAGCCGCAATACCAATATTGTTTACGCCATCTATCGGAAATAAATCATCACAATTAAAATATTTTAATGTAATTTCCGATCTCAATGATTTTAAATATTTTTATACTTATTCTTTGCTAACATTTTTGCATTTTCGCCCGTCAACGATAGAGAAATTAATCTTCATCCATAAGGTTGCAATTTTTTTTAAAATTCAAACATTGAGTTAATTAGATTCGGATTCGTGTCGATACTAAAAGTTTTAAAAGCCAAAAGTCGCCCCTCCCCCTTTTTCATTCAGTTCCTGAAGGAGTATTGAAAATCCGTCTTCGTTGGGTTCTGTTCTGTGATTGATAAATTGTGCAAATATTTAGTCTTCTAGGAGCTTCTGGAGGATCTGTAAAGAGTTTTCGGAAAATCACTTTCCTCCATCCCCAGAGGGGGAAATCAAAAATCCGGTTCCATTAGTTTCTGTGTCGTATGGTGGATACTACAGTGCCTTGAATACCTAGTGTCGCGTTCGCAGGAGAAAGATGCTGAAAAACCTGGCCAAGAATTCAGGACAAATCGGGTAAAATGCGGTACAAGAGAGTAGAGCGCCATCTGTTATCGTCAGTTCAAGTTATCTATTAGCTGGATCTATTAGTTAAAATATTTTCTAGATCATAATTTGATTTTTTATTAATCGTTTTAGTACCGTTATTTGTTTACTTTCTCAATTGTTTTTGTCTGTTACTGTCAAAATCTGATATCCAATATATTATACTCTATTAGTTTATTGCCTTGTTATTGTAGTTCATATGTTATATTTATTATTTGTTACAAAAGGAGTTTCATTTTTTAACAAACAGTAGTTTTCATTCGTCATTATGGAAAATGATGATGATGTTAATGTGCAATCGAAAAGTCGTAAACGGCAACGCAAATGTTTCGTGTCATGATGTATTACTGGCTACAAATCAAGCAAAGCTAAAACATATCTTTTTGCTGCTCCGAAACATCCTGAAAGGCTTAAACAATGGGATAAATTAATACCAAGATAAGGTAAAGCTTTGGATGAATCTTGTGTTGCGTGTGAACTACATTTTCAACCGCACTCTGTTGAAAGACATTACAAACATATTATTCAAGGTGAGGAAATATTATTACCTAAAGGAAAACCTAGAGGAGAGGAGGATGTGAAAGCCATAAGGTCGAACTGACAAAAACATTATTGAAATTTTACTTAATAACCAGACTTCATTTTTATATTAAAGGTATCAACAGAGAAAAAATGTACACAAAGAAACAAAGTAAAATTCTCAAAGATGAGTAAATGTAAATAGTGCATTTGAATAAATGAAATGCATGTAAAATATTAAAATAATGATACTTTTTTGTTATTAAAATATTTTTATTTTTAAATTTAGTTTTTGTCTCCTCTAAAGTAGATAATATTCTTTAAACATCTATTTTTCTGTTAGGATGTATATATCTATATTATACTGGTGATTTTTATTAGACATTGTATCATAAAACTTATTATGTAATATAAGGTAAGAAATAGTACCTTATCTGTAAATATTTTGTTCAATTTAAATATGTCATTTATTTTCAACTGGTGCAAATTTATTGTTGAAATCATGAAATTAATTCAATGAAGTTTGAATTTTAACATGTAGAAAAAAATTATTTAAAAGTTCTCAATACGATGTCAAATTAATCGATGCAAAATTGATTTAATATATGCATATAGTTATAAGATAATTAAGATAGATGTAATGAAATGATAATCAAGATAGATGGAATGAAAAGATAATCAAGATAAATATAATGAAAAGAGAATCAAGATAGCACTATTAAGATAAGAATATTCTATGTATAGATTATGATATTCTAGGTATAGGGTAATCTTTAAGGATTTACAGTAATATGCTATAAAGATGAGCTGCCAGGTAAGTTTTATTATTTATTTTGTTTTAATGATATGATAAATTTCACTATATCTTTCCCCAAACATAACTCATAAAATGACTTATTTACAAAAAATTTATTCAAGTTTTATCTGAGCATTTCATTTAATTTTTCGTATAAAAGAATGTTTATATGCATTTCTGTCTACAAATGCATTATTTAAAACAAACTTATTGTAAATTTACTTTCGTTTTGTATTCCTCTCTAAGTTGTAAGATGAAATTGCACGATTCTATATATATTTATATAATTATAAAAATAACGTTTGCTGACCAAATAATAATGAAATGTCTTACAAAATAATACTGAAAAAAAAAAAAAATTCAAAGCATCACAGACCGATGAAACAGTCGGTTTTAGTGTAGGAAATGAATTTAAACAATATATATTTTGCATTAATATCTCCGTGTTAACTATAATAGGATTGTTTCTGTAGAAAAATAATTTTCTTGAAACCCCATTTTGAAGTCAAAACATATTTTAAACAAATAATTTATTTAAATTTTTTATTTCAAATGACGTGTTTTTTGCATAGAAAATCATAGTTGTCTGCTATAAGCGGGTTCGTTGGAACTGTAGCGCCATCTGTTGCATTTCCTGAATAATTCGCCCGATTTTTTTCATTGAACGCGACACTAGGTATTCAGGTTGATAGAAAATTGTACGTAATTGAAAAGTGATAGAATTCCAGTTGATGTGGTCAGTTTAGACCATAACGTGTTGAGTGTGTTTAGTTTAAAACACTGACTTTTTCTAAAGTATGATGGATATTACTAATGTTAAGTGCGTTTAAATAACGTTAAAAAGTTAAATTTACTTACGTTGATATGTTCAGAAGTCACGTTAAAATTTGCTGATGTTTTATCCATTGGTTTTCGTTTTGCCAAGTCTGATACCTTCAACTGTGGCTGCAAATGCACGCAAGTTATGTAGGTAGAATAATTATTTAGTACAAATGCTTCAGGAAAAGTCTGTCTTATATATCCGAAAATGGACCGTTCCGGAAACGCCCCGGATAAGCAAATGAGATGCGTACGCATTGAGAACTGATTTGCATGAAACCTCATGTTGGAAAACGTCACGGTTCACGCTGGTGAACGGAAAGAGTCGTTCATATTAAATTTGCATAAATGTCCATTCACGGGGAACGTGAATCGCAATGTATTGATTATTTCCAACACCAGTCACTATAGTGGATACTATAAGTGTCGAAAGCCCAAGCCGACCGACTCGTCCGAAGACATGGAGCAGCAAAATGTTCGATCGGGAAAAGGATACTATAAGTGTGAAAGCCCCAGGCCGTCCGACTCGTCCAGAGGACTTAGAGTATCTATACGGATACTATAAGTGTTGTTGTTGAGACCCAGACCGTCCGACCTACCAGAAAGGTGTAAGGTAACTGTTTGGACGGCCGGGAAGTGCCACCCAATTTAGACCGGAACCCAGTGGGGGAGGCATCCACAGGGACCGTACCCTCCTTCCCCTACCACCAACCTCTCGGAAGGACTTACGGACCCACATGTTTAACGTGATCGTACTCCGCGTGAACACGGCGGCAGTTTTGGCAGCGACTGGAATCGAACCCGGGCCTACCGAGTGCAATTCCAGCGTGCTAACCAATGGGCTACCGCGCCCGGATACTATAAGTGTTGTTGTTGAGACCCAGACCGTCCGACCTACCAGAAAGGTGTAAGGTAACTGTTTGGACGGCCGGGAAGTGCCACCCAATTTGGACCGGAACCCAGTGGGGGAGGCATCCACAGGGACCGTACCCTCCTTCCCCTACCACCAACCTCTCGGAAGGACTTACGGACCCACATGTTTAACGTGATCGTACGGATACTATAAGTGTGCAAAAGTTCAGTTTTATAGGTCTCAGGGGGAGAGGTGATTTTGGAGGATCTGGAAAGACAAAAATCTTTAGATGATATTATACAGACTCATATTTTTTCAGAAGTAACATCATTATGATGAAAGTCGAATGTTGCATCATCATGAAAAACTTTTTCAATGCATCTTGAAGTAAAAGAAAATTTAAAAAATATTTTGATTTCAATTCCTCTTATAAAAGTAGGATTTCAAATTTGGAACTATACTTTCATTTTCACAATATTTTTTTTTTCTTTTCCGGGAGAAAATATTTCTGCTCATTTTGTGTGACTGTATTTCTTTTTCTGTACTTCCAGATTTTCAATCTATGTTCAATAATACATCTTCATAATTCCAATGTCTAGTATTTCTATTAAAAAAACTCTATTCCACGTCTCCTGCAAAATCCGATATTGAAAGAGAAACACACGCTGCAAAATAAAATAAAACTATGTTGTACCTGGGGACAATAGAAAAGTTTTGGGAGTATATACATTTTATTAAAAAGAAATTTAAGTGCTTCCTGGAGCAATGAAATGGAAACGAAATACAACCTAAGAAAGATACTGAAGTATGTCTTTGTTCGTTTATAATATCTGAACAGCTGAGTTGCGCGATGATTAATAACGAAAAATAATAGGTAACTCAGTTACTCGTTATAGATTGGTGTCAAACATCTATCTCTCCTTTCACATATTTCAAGTAGAAAAGGTTGATTTGTGTTATATGTACCGATGGTGCAAGGTATGTAGTGAAAGGTTTTGATATATATACATATGTATGTTTGTGTGAATATATATATATATATATATATATATATATATATATATACATATATATACATATATATATATGTATATATATATATATATATATATACATATATATATATGTATACATATACATGTATACATATATATATATATATATATATATATACATATATATATGTATACATATACATGTATACATATATATACATATATATATATATACATATATATATATACATACTCTGTGCAAAAAATCAAGAAAAGCATGTAACTCATGAAGTTCTTAGCAAATCTACAAAATATGAGAAATTTCCAAAAACCGCAAAATGCCGCCAATTTGGTAGTTACCAAGGTGACCAAATTTATGGCCAAAGTCATAAACCTTGACTTTCAAATTATAACAATGGTTTTCTGTTAGGTATTCATAACAATATGACTCCTTCAATTATATATTTCTTTTTTAACCCCGTCACATTTTCTTCATGATTTACCCTGTACAACGTGCCCTAAGATGTTTCACATCAAAAATGTGCAGATGCATTTATAAAATCCTTATTTATATTAAAATATCTCACGAAATATTAATTTAATAAAGGAAAATTATTTTTTATAAATTTTAATAATTTAAAAAAAATTATTTTATTTAAATGGATTATCACTTTATATAAATGCCACCTAAATTAAAATATGGTATGAGGGTTGCAACTAACTGATGTTGGAGCTACCGCGCCGAGTTTGTTTCGAAATGAAGAATACAAGTTATTGCAAGTAATTGTTTACATGATCGTAATAGTATAACTGGGGATTTTAACGCAATATTTTTTTTAATTCAAAAAGACATTTCATTTTTTTTAAAGTTTGAACAATGTTTTAGCAATTCATCATAAAAATCTCATCAAGTTCATTTTAATTCCGGCCTAGTTGTTGTTGAGATCCAGACCGTCCGATCTACCAGAAAGGTGTAAGGTAACTGTTTGGACGGCCGGGAAGTGCCACCCAATTTAGACCGGAACCCAGTGAGGAAGGCATCCACAGGTAACCGTACCCTCCTTCCCCTACCACTAACCTCTCGAAAGGACTTAAGGACCCACATGTTTAACGTGATCGTACTCCGCATGAACACGGCGGCAATTGTGGTAGCGTGCAAATCCAGCGCGCAAACCACCGGGCTACTGCGCCCGAAATGTGCCAACAGCACACGGTTCAATTCCGGACTAGTGAAACCTGTCGCGAAACTTTCGCAATAAAAAAAGATAGAGTACAGTAGTACAGGAAAGCAGCCTTAATGATATTCAAATTGGAAGATCATGTCTTGTGGGATTTACTATAGTTCTGGACAACCAGGAATACCCGCACACACGATCTGATCAGCAGGGCCTGACTAACATAGGGGTATGTGAGGCAGTTGTTTGGGGCCTCGGTGAAAGAAATGCTCAAATTAAGCAATTGCAAAATCGAAAAATAAACGACCTCTTCCTGAAAATAAAGTATGGCATTGGAATAGGTTTGCAACGCGATAACGAACCATTTTGGAGATATATAGAGACTGCCGAACGAATATAACATGCAGGCAACTTGGCTATGAAAAAAAAATTGCCAATAATTTAAATTTCATACAAACATGTAAGAACTTCGTTCTATGTTTTTTTTTTCTAAAGTGCAATGCTTTTGAAAACATATTTTTGTTCATTTCATGTATGTCAAGAGGTGAAGGAGGCCTCATAGGAATGTCAGCCCCTGGTTCAAGTTAGGCTGTATTGGGTCCCGCCTGTTAGCTGACATCTCCTGGTGTCCATTCTCCTAAATGACAAATTAGAGAAGTGATTTAAACAGTAAAATTCAATAAGATAATGTAATACGTTACAGCCTTGGAAATTATTTCTTACCCTATTCGTCAAGAAAATACGGTATTTTCTTGAGGGATTAAGTGTATTTATGTTATATTCAAAATCACAAAACACCTGATCTAATTGCAGGTGTTTTGCACTTGGAATTAAAATCGATTTTAGCTGGAATCTGCTGGCTTTTAGTCTTGTTCAAAAATTTCAAATTCTGCCAAATGCAATTGTGAACAAACACCCTCACCTTTGAAAAGGAAGTACAGATAGTATACATCAATAACATGTCGCAACTTAAAACCCTTAAAATTGGTTCTACATGCATACTCTTCTGTCAAATAACATTTTATTGACCTACTTTTACTCATCCAGAGGTTCTATAGATCTTCATAAAATGAAGATAGGAGGTGATCAAAATGTAAACTGCTTGACCAAAACAATTTCATTTAAGAAAAATGTAAAATTGCTTCAATCAAGTGAGCTCAAAGCGGGGACCTTCAGTAATAAAGTTAGTATTACATCGACCATGTCACAAAGACTCAGTCATCGACGATACACAGCATAAGAAGACACGATTGAGTGAGTTTTCTACCACCAGGGGGCAGACAATTTCTATACTCTCTATTAATCCCAAACTATTAACTTTCAAGCAGAAAATAATTTAGAAAACCGGTTAGAGAGATTGTCAAAAATTGAATGACAAATAAAAATTAGCTTGTGTTTTATATATATATAAATTGCTGGTACACGTATCGTGTCATATGGCCACGCTCATGAAACCCCACCCAATTTTTTCCATTCAGTCTCAGTACCCGGATATCACCTACCGTAAATCCACATGTGAGGTTTCGGGGCTCCACGGGATCTTAGTTTTAAAAAATTCGGGTCCACTGGATTACTGTTGAAATGTTTTGCAGCATCGGATCTACTGTTTGTGTGTGTGTGTGGGGGGGGGGGGGCTATGCTACCAGCTATTGTCCGCCTATAGTAAATACACTTGCCAGGTTTAGTACGTATTTAGTTACGTATTTTTTAAACATTCTGGTTCACTCCAATTAGCAAACCGAAGGGAATTTGCTTCCTATTTCTTTTTATTGCTTGACGGGTTATAAATATTTTTTTTAAAAGCAACCATATTAAAGTTAAACCTAAAAAGGAAAACAAATATTATTTTTGTCTTTGAAAAGTATGAGATTGCTTAAAATAAAAAAAATGTAAAAAATTGTATACTGACCATAAATGTCAATAATATTTTTGTACTTTATTATATATAAAAAAGTAATTAGGGTTCTGTTTATCAGCGGGCTGTCCCAAATTTAAATCTAGAAAGCTGCTTTGATTACGTTCGGCAGCTAATCAAAATTGATGGAATTGATAAATTTATGCAATCTTCTTTTGATAGCGTTAGCCATCTGTTGGGAGACGTGTTGAGCGGCATAAATATCGGTAGAATTACTTTGAATTTCTTAAATGTTTATTTTCAGCTACTGCGTGTAACTCGTTTTTATAAAGATTTCAAAATATTATACATACTGAATATATTATATGTCTTCACGATGCTGGTTATGTCCAGTTGCGCCCCGTCCTATTGACCGTATCTAGATTGTGAAATAACAGAATTAAGAGCAATTATGTTAAATTCTAAAAAAAAAAAGCACACCTGAAGAAGCACAGGTACTCGGCGTGAGAATTGAAAACGAGATTGTAGCTGTAATCCCCCTGGTTTTCACTGTTGTTTAAAAATGTCAAAGTCTGAACATCGTAGAGTTATACCATATTTTACAAACGATCTTTTTTCAAATGACTCTAAGAAAAAAAATTGCAGACAGTTGAAATCAAACGCATGTTGTACCTTATTTAAAACCCTTAAAATTGTTTCTGCCTGTAATTTTTGCCAAAGTATATTAATAATCCAGAAAGTATCAGTTGTTATAAAATAAAAATTGAATCAAAAGATTTTCAAAAATTAAATGACATAAAAGAGAAAGACAACATGATTTGTGTTTTAAATATTTATGGTAGGTGAACCAATTGCCAATCTTTTCCCCAAAAAATGAATATGAGCGATATGTAAAACTGCTTCCAGCGAGCTCCGAATCCGAAAACTATGGCTACAAAGCTATCGCTTTATTGATGCACAGAGACATATATTATCGAATATCCATATCACAAAAATAAAAGTATTTAGTGAATTTCTTTACCCCCCACCCCCATTTAAAATATGAGATTTTGAGAGGAAATTCAATAGGCTTTACTCTTCCGAAACACATTAGCTGTCAAACCAAAAAATAATTTTGAACACCAGTTTGACAGGTTCTAAGAAATTGAATAATAAATAACGGCTTGCGTTTAAACTATATTGATTTTTGTATGAGTGATAATAATTAAACCATATTCCAAAATTTTTTTAACCAAAAGTAAAATAACCTCTAGTAAGATCCAACAATTAGAAATATTTCAGCAGCTTCTGTTAGTAAGAAGCTAATGCTCTTCTTATCGTACCATACAGATCATACTGAACAATTATAACATAATAATAAAAAAATTTGAAAATTGTAATATCTATCCAATTTAATAAATCTGAGGTTTGGGAAAGGATGCGATAAATTGTATTCATACTGAAAGTGCCAGCTGTTAAAGAAATAATTTTGGAAATCGAATCGGTATATTCTCACTGGATTACAAATACACAGTTTGGGTTTTAAATATATATGCACTATTGCATGAACAAAAGGCGAAAACCTTTCTTAAAATATGGAGGTTTTATTTTTAGAAGAAATGTAAAATCGTGCTTAGAGAGCTCCAAATTCAAGAATTTCTGTTACCAAGATTACGTTTTACCAAAAATGAAATAGAAAGACCAGACGGAATATACATAACATAGTAATAAATAATTTGAAGAATGAAATAACTACGCCTTAAAAAATTTGGAGTTTGAGTAGGGGAATTGGATGCTCGTTTCAAAAGATTCAACTGTTAAATAAAAATAATGTTTAAGATCAGTTCAATGGATTATCAGTTATTGAATAACAAAATTAAAGCACGTCTTTTAAATATATAAATAGCCACGATATGTATCGCGTATATGGCCACGCCAATTTTTCACATGTGAGTTTTTAATGGGGCCATTGATGTATTGTTTATTTACAATAAATATGAAAGAGAGGACAAGTTTATTTACAATAAATATGAAATATAGGATAATTTTTGAATAGGATAATTTTTTAAGCTGGTTTTCACCATTCAAATCTTTTAGGATTTGTTTTCCGGATCACCCGGAATCTGTATATTTATTATAGTAATTTTTAATTATTTTAAACATATATTTCAATCTGCAAAAGTAGAGCGGAAAAACAGTAAAATTGTTTATAATGTACAAATGCCATCAGAAGTAGTTTAGAAAATTTTTAATTTATTTTGAACTTGTATATTCAGAATTCAGCTGAAATTCCTGAAATTCTACTGAAAATCTGTAAAGTTATTTTTTAAAATTCTAGCTTCTTAAAATTTGTACAGAAAATATTCTAGCATCTGTAAAATTTCTGTAAAATTTAGTATAAAATTTAGGCATTTTACGCTTTCGTTGAATATGTGTAGAATTTTAAAATTGAATAATTTTATAAATATTTTTGACAGAAGTTAGTGGGTGCTGTTATGCATTATTTTTCATATGATTTAGCTGAAATCCATGTATAGTGTAGTCCTACAGTATGCCAATTATCTTGAATTCCTTTGTGAATTTGTAATAAACAAAAAAGTCGAATTGTATTTAGCGTTTTTATTCCTATGTATTACCATTTCCGTTTCTAGATCTCAAAAGCTGTGTTTTTACATTTTTTCTTGGGGGTACTGAAAAATAATTCTAGCAGTATTCAAATAGCTCCTAGTAAATTTTTATAATGTGACTTTTGACTCCTGAGCAGTTACTTTTTGCTTTATATCGTAAGAAAAATGATGGAATGGCTATTTTATGGGATTTTTTTTAATACATTCTACAGATGTTTTAGTAGCCATAAATGCCTCGTTTATGAAGAGTAACTCAGCTTTCGATGTGAGGTTGTACAAATTTGTTTGATTTTAAATTGTGCATTCAACTTATTTATGACCTAATGAAATT
Organism: Amaurobius ferox; assembly: GCA_951213105.1. Taxonomy (NCBI): domain Eukaryota; kingdom Metazoa; phylum Arthropoda; class Arachnida; order Araneae; family Amaurobiidae; genus Amaurobius; species Amaurobius ferox. Next base: position 23,600,530 of record OX578138.1, on the reverse strand, counting down.
GCTTTCTTAAAAGAAGGAAGTTGGAAAGCGATCTAATCTTATGATGTCGATATTAGGATATCATTAATATTACGGTGTTTTAGTAATCTTATTTTCCTACATTTCATATTATAGGTAAAGGGAAAATATAGGGATGGTATCTAAAATCCAAATATTTGTTTTATATAGATAAGTACATTTTGTGTATGGCTAAATTCAATTCAACAAATTTTCCAATATTCTCTCTCTCTTTCTCGCTTTGTGTATGTCGTATATCCGAGTATATGTATGTGAGTGTATGTGTTTGTCTGTGATTTAGTACTTGTGTGTGTATGATATATACATAAATATGTTTGTGTGTATATATATATATATATGCTTTCTCTATGAAAAGATCAGGAGAAGCATGTAACTCATGAAGTTCTTAATCAATCCACAAAATTCGAGAAATTTCCAAAAAACGCAAAATGCCGCCAATTTGGTAATCGCCAAGGTGACCGAATTTATGGCCAAAGTCATGAACCTTGACCTAACAATGATTTTCTGTTAGGTATTCATAACAATATGACTCCACTTCTATTATATACTTCTGTTTGAACCCCGTTACATTTCTTTTGCGATTTATTATTTACTCTCTACAACGTGCTCTAAGGTGTTTCACATCAAAAATTTGCAGATATATTGATAAAATCATTATTTCTATTTAAAATATCTCACGAAATAATACTTTAATAATGGAAAATTATTTTTTATAAATTTTAATAATTTAATAAAAATATTTTATTTAGATAAATTTCATTAAATTATCACTAAATTTCACCTAAATTATGATATGGTATGCGGTTGCAACTGACTGATGTTGGAGTTGCCACGCCGAGTTTGTTTCGAAAAGGAGGAATGCAAGTTATTGCAATTAATCTTTGACATGATCAATATAATGTAACTGGGGATTTTAGCTCAACATTTTTTAATTCAAAAAGACATTTCCTTTTTTTTTTTCGAAAAAGTTTGTGCAATGTTTTAGCAATTCATCCTAAAAATCTCACCAAGTACATATTAATTCCGAACTAGTGAAGCCTATCGCGAAACTTTCGTAATAAAGAAATATAGAGTAAACTAGTGCAGGAAAGCAGCTTAATGATATTCAAATTTTAAGATCGGAATAGATCAAATTGGATTTTCTTGTCGAATTTACGATATTTACTCTAGTTTTGGAAAACCAGAAAAACACCGCACACACTATCTGATCAGTAAGACCTGAGTAACATAGGGGTATACGAGGCAGTTGTTCCGGCCCTCCGTGACAGAAAGGCCTCAAATTAAACAATTGCAAAATCGTAAAATAAACGACTGCTTTCAGAAAATAAATGTATGTAATTGAAATAGGTTTGCAACGCAATACATTTTGGAGATATATAGGGACTGCCGAATTAATTTAGCATGCTGGCTATGAAAGGAAATTGCCAGTAATTTAAATTTCTTACAAACATGTAAGATCTGCCTTTTGTGTTTTTTTTCTAAAATGCAATTATGTTTTTGAAAAATTATTTGTTAATTTCATGCATGTCAAGCATAATTACAGGTTTTTTGTAATTGGTATTAAAATCGATTTTAGCTGTAATCTCCTGACTTTCAGCCTCGCTCAAAAATTTCAAAGTCTGCCAAATGCAATTGTGAACAAAAAGCCTCACCTTTGAAAAGGAAGTAGAGATAGCATACACTAACAAAATCCCTTAATCTTAAATCCCTTAAAATTGGTTCTACACTATACTATTCAGCCAAATAAAATTTTATTGACCTACTTACTCATCCAGAAAGTATCGTCTGTTAAACATTTTTTTTTCCCTGAAAATCGGTTCTAAAAATTTTCATAAAATGAAGATAGCAGGTGATCAAAATGTAAACTGTTTGTCCAAAACAATTTCATTTGAAAAAAATGTAAAATTGCCTCAATCAAGTGAGCTCGGAGTCGGGGATCTTCAGTAATAAAGTTAACATTACATCGACCATGCATGCCACAAAGACCTAGTCATCAATGATACACAGCATAAGATGAAACAATTGAGTGAGTTTCCTGCCATCCATTGTTGTTTTTTCGGGGAGAGGGGAGGCAGGGCATTTCTATACTCTCTATTAACCCCAAACTATTAGCTTTCAAGCAAAAAATAATTTTGAAAACCGGTTAGAGAGATTGTCAAAAATTGAATGACAAATAAAAATTAGCTTGTGTTTCAAATACAGGGTGTCCCATCAAGACCGCCCAAACTCTGCACAGCCAGATTCCTCGCATGGAATGCTTTATTGGAAACATGAACATCGTTATTTGCATATGTTTACATAGGAAGATGTTCAAACTGTCCACCGCGCATATCGAGGCATGCATGTGCGCGGCGTGGAATGGCTGACTGCATACGTTGCAGCAGCGTGCTGTCCACAAATGTACATGCAGCAAGAAGAAGAGCACTTTCAGTAGTAACTAGGTCTCGATAGACCAATTCCTTCAGATGGCCCCATAGGAAGAAATCTAAAGGTGTCAGATCTGGCGATCGTGGCGGCCATAAAACCGAACCCCCACGTCCACTCCAGCGGCCTGGGTATTCCATATATAGCCAATTACGTACATGAGAGTTGAAATGCGCCGGAGCTCCATCATGCTGGAACCATAGGCCATGTACTTTCGCTAAGTGTATGTCCTCTAGGAAATCGGTTAATACATCACAGAGAAATACTAAGTATGAACGTCCCGTGAGCCGTTCAAGCAGCAGATATGGTCCAATGATGCGATTGCCTAGTATGCCGGCCCACACATTTACAAACCAGTGGACCTGATGTCTCTGCGGGAGGATTGCATGAGGATTGGACTCTGACCACATATAGCTGTTGTGACTGTTGAAGACCCCATCACGTCTGAAGCATGCATGCTTCATCCATCCACAAGATATGTGCAAGATATGTGCATTATCGGCTTCATGTTGTTGCAATAGCCATTCACAAAAGTCAATGCGTCGCTGAAAGTCATCTGGATGTAGACCTTGCACGGGTCTGTAGCGAAATGGGTATAGCTCCTCTATTCGTAATAGCCTGTGCACAGTACTGCTACATGCATTCAGCTTCCTGGCTAGTGCGCGTATGCTCAACTGGGGAGTTTCTTCCACCCACCGAAGTATTGCATCTTCCTGTGCTGGCGTAAGCCCGCCGTGTGTTCTTCCACCGACATCGTGGAGATTGTATGTTGAGTCGACGCTTCCCGTATTTCTCAGTCTGTCGTCCAACCTACGGATGGCTTTGGCATCAGGAGGACGACGTGATGGATAGCGACGGGCATACTCCCTAGCAATTCGTAAGGCATTACCATTACATTGACCGAAGATAAAGTACATGTCTATGAGTCGAGTGTCGTACAGGACAGAGCACCAGGCGCGAAGCGCCTTTAATCTCCAGTTTCAATATGTGGTTTTTATCGTCATACTGTGACATTAATTCAGTGACCCTAATTGGAGGTTCGAGGTTTTTATTTACTACTTTTTATTATTTGTCCTAGCTCCTAGTGTGGCAGTTTGTTGCACATTTAGAGTTTAAGCAGTCTGGGGGGGTTGATGAAGATCTGAGGGTTACCTAGCATTTTGACAGCTTAGAGTTTTGAATATTAGTCGCGAGTTTTATTTAATACCAGATGTTTGAGGTGGAATTTTTAATTCCGATTATCGATGTATAGAACAGCGCGGGGTCTCTTACGATATTTGGCCTTGCGATGATCATAGTCATGCAGATTAAATAACAGTTCATTTGGAACGGATGGCAAATTTTTGTAAAATTTAAGCGCCAGCTTTTTAATTTGGGCTCTAACAGTTTTTATTTTGAAGTCATTCCTAATTACCGAGTTTCTTAAGTACCTGGGAGCTTTCCTGATAATCCGTAGGATTTTGTTTTGTTTTGTCTCTAGGAGGTCTATTGTAGTTTTACAGGCATATCCCCATACGGGTGCTGCATACAGCATTCCCGGGCGGATGACCGATTTATAAATTAGCAGTTTGTTTTGATGACTGAGATTTCCGTTTCCTATCATTGGGTATAAGGCTCCTATGGTTATATACGCTTCTTTGATTAAGTTCGTAACGTGCTGTTTCCAGGTTAGGTGGGATTCTATCGTTACACCTAAGTATTTAGTAGATTTTTCCGCGCGTAAAGCATGATTGTTTATATACAGTGGCGGCGACGGTTTGTTTTTCCTCGAGAAATAAATCCAATGACATTTATTGGGGTTTAATTTTATTCGCCATCTTTATAGCCATGTTTGGAGTATGTCTAAGTGTTGTAGCTGTCTGTGCATTACTGAGACATAGGGGTGTTTTGCAAGTATCGCACTGTCGTCTGCATAGAGTGCCAGCTCTGTGTTTGGAGTTCTGGGGATGTCGTTCAGGTATATGTTAAAGAGTGTCGGGCCCAGGATAGAATCTTGCGGTACACTACTTTTAATGAGCTTGGGTGTAGATAAGTTACCTCCTACTCTGACTTGAAAGTGTCTGTTATTAAGTATGAGATTAAAAGTTTGACAAGAGCGTCAGGGACTTTTAAAGTGATCAATTTGTACGCTAATCTACGGTGCCAGACCTTATCAAAGGCTTTTTGTATGTCCAGAAAAATCGCAGCTGTGGGTGTCTTGCTATTGAGACCAGAAGATATGTACTCTACCACTCTCAGCAATTGATGAGTGGTGGAGTGCTTTGGCCGAAATCTAAGCTGCTCCGGAATGATACTGTCATTCTCACTAAGGTGCGTGTTCAGTCTCTTAAGAATTATTTTCTCAGTAATTTTACTAAGTGTCGCTAGCAAGCTAATTGGTCTGTAGTTGGCTGGAATTGTGGCATCCTCACCTGGCTTAGGGATTGTTATGATTATCGCTTCCTTCCATTCTTTGGGAAAATAGTTTAGTTTTAATATTTTATTTATTAAGATAGTCAAGTAACATATTACGTTTAGGGGTAGGTTTTTAACAGCAATATTTCTGATTTTGTCGTGCCCTGGGCATTTACGGTTTTTGAGGTTTTTGATAATTTCTACTATCTCCTGCGGGGTGGCTGGATTAATCTCAGCCATTACCGGGGAATTCCTGAAGTTATTTAAGGTTTGTCTAACCATTCTTAGGGTGTCCTGAGACATTAGGTCGTGGTTTGGTTGGAATTGTTTTTCATAATGGCTTGCGAGCGCCTCGGCTTTTTCCTCGTCTGAGTACGCGATTTTAGCGCCATCTGTTAGAGGCGGGATTTTAATTTGAGGTTTCCTGAGTCTTTTTGCGAATTGACAGAGCGATACGTCTTCTGGGCTAAGGGATTCGATTAGTTTTTTATACTGTTGCTGCTTTTCTGCGACAATTTTTTCCCTGACTTTGCACGTGAGTCTGTTAAGCTCCCTTTTAAGGGCGGGGTCTCTGTTAGCCTGCCATGTCTTACGTATTCTATTCCTTTGCCTAACTAATTGTTTGACATGGTGGGAAAGTGTGGGCATTTTTGGAGACTCACGATGTGTTGTGGCAGACGCAATTGCTCTCTTGATTTCTGTTGTGAGCGTGTGCGTGGCAGAGTCAATATCCGCCGTGCTCATTATGTTAGGTACTGCTAAGTGCAGCTCGAAAAGTGCTCTTTTGAATACTTCCCAGTTGACCCTCTCTTGTCCCAATGAGGCTGGAAGGGTTGTGTTCAAATCGAATGTCACCAGTACCGGTAGATGATCCGAGTCGAATTCATCCAATGTACTAATAGTGTGAGCGTAATCTATGTTTCGCGTTAGGACAAAGTCTATGAATGTGCCGCTGGCGGCTGAGAAGCAGGTTGGTGTCGACGGTGCAATAATGTTAGTGTTTGTGGTGTTCAGCAGTCTGTGTATCTGTGTACCGCGTGCATTGACTCTCCTACAGCCCCACGCTCGGTGGTGTGCGTTGAAGTCGCCTGCGAGTATCGTGTTTGGATATCGCGAGAAAAGCAGTTCCAGTTGCGCGGCTACGTCTACTCTACTCATATTTTTGACATGTGTTGAGATTAGGATAAACGGGCTAGTATTATTAATTTTAATTTTTATACTAGTATTTTCTATACTTTGAAGATTTATGCTTTTTAGTTCCTCGTGAAGAATATTTCTTTTAATGTATATTGTTGTTCCTCCATGGGGCGTTCTAGCATTAGTATTTGAGCTAAGATTATGAAAACCAGAGTAGTTGGCTATGTTTAGTTTTTTACTTTCTCTAACTCTAGTTTCCTGAATTAATAAGGCGTCTACGTCATTTTCGTTTACATAGTTCCTAAGTTCATTTATTACTGGAGATATGCCGTTCGCATTCCAAAATATTATTTTAAAGGATTCCTTTTGGGACCTAGCCATGACGGGTTTGATTCACACTGTTGCTTTTAAAATCCGCGATTATTTTAAGGGTTTCAAAGACCATTAGCATAGGATCGCTATTTTTTGTACTAACTCTGCGAACTGCATCAACAGATGTTTTATATCGTCTAGATTGAACATGTTGATAAATCCTCTGATGAGATTGAGGATATCCTCCATCTTTTCAGCATCAGATTTATCAGTCGGTTCAGTCTCGGCTTCCATTTCCTCAGCCTCAACCGCGGTTTGCACATTTTTGTGAGTGTCCTTTTGGAACTCGATAGTTTTTTGCTTTTTTTCACTTGTTTTAACTAACGGCTGGGTTTGCGAGAGCTCTTCTTCCTCCCTGACTCGTTTAGTTTCTTTCCATTCCTCAACTTTCCTATCCAGTCTATCCTTTGCCTCCTTTGCCTGTCTGGCTTTTTCTGCCTCCGATCTCCTTTTAATGGCAGCTGTAGCTGCTCTTACTCTTCCTCCAGAGTCAATTCTCTGGAGGTCGATGGTTTGGGGGCCAAATTCTCTGGAGGTCGATGGTTTGGGGGCCAGCTCTTGCACCGATCTGCTAGGTACTGAACGTTGGTGCCTGTTTACCTGTGGCACTATGTTCGAGGAGCCCTGAGGGGGTGCCTGGGGGTTTGGTCCGAGGGCCTTTAGCCTCCAAGGGGGTATCTGGTTTTTTGGGGGACGGGGGGGGGCATACCCCGGTGCCTTTCCTCTGTTCCAGGGGTTCTTCGGGCATTGCCTGAAGTTCGCCGGGTGGTCTCCATTACAGTTTGCACACGTTGCCTTCTCTGTCCTGGGTCTCTGGCAATCCCGTGTGAAGTGTTCTTCAGCACACTTCAGGCACTTTGGTGGCATACTGCAGTTCTCTGAGGAGTGGTTGAACTGCTGGCACCGGTAGCAAATTTTAAAACCCCGAGCACTGAAGGCCTCTACCTTCACAGCCAAGTACCCTAATCTTGTTAGTCTGTAAACCCTCTGCCAGTCTTCCGTAGGCCTAAGGCTGATTAAAAAAGTACATGTCGCAATATTCACGCACGGAATACATTATCACAATGCGAAGATTACCGGTAGCTACTAGATGCAGCCTTTTAAATACGATTCAAATGACGGCTTGACGTCATTCCACGGCGCGCGCATGCATGCCTCGATATGCGAGGTGAATATTTTTAACATCTTCGTCTGCAAACATATGCAAATACTGTTCATGTTTCCAATAAAGTTGTTTTTTCGTACACGGGATATGGCGACATACTTTTCTCTCACATTTTTCTAGAAAACTATGGGTCGTATACAGTTCTATGGCCAATTTTATATATTCCAACCGAGGAATCTGGCTTTGCAGAGTTTGGGCGGTCTTGATGAGACACCCTGTATATAGATTGCCGGTGCATGTGACGTGTCATATGGCAGAGCGCATGAAACCCCACCTATTTTTTGTATTCAGACTGAGTACTCGGATATCTGGTACATGGTTTCTTAACATCGGGTCGCTTAGTCAACCTACCGTAAATACACCTGTGAGGTTCCGGGGCAGCACGTGTTCTTAGTTTTAAAAACTTCGGGTCCACTGTATTACTGTTGAAAAGTTTTGCAGCGTAGGACTGTGTGTGTGTGAGGGGGGGGGGTCTATGCTACCACCTAGTCCGCCTATCGTAAATACACATGCGAGGTTCAGGGGGTCAGACGCACGTATATTTTAAACATTCTGGTTCACTCCAATTTGCAAACCGGGGGGAATTTGCGGCCTAGCTTTATACATGGTCAGACGGGTCATACGTACATGTTTTTTTAAAAGCAATCATAATAAAGTTAAACCTAAAAAGAAAAACAAATATTGTTTTTCTCTTTGAAGAGTATGGGATTGCTTAAAATAAAAAAAATGTAAAAAATTGTATACTGTCCGTAAATGTCAATAATATTTTAATACTTTATTATATATAAAAAATAATTTGGGTTTTACTTATTCGTGACCCATTTCCAATGCACTAAATCTAAAAAGCTGCTTTGATTATGTTTGGCAGCTAATGTAAATGGATAGAACTGATAACTTTGTACCATCTTCTTTTGATAGCGTTAAACGTCTGTTGGGAGACGTGTTGAGCGGTATGAATATCCACACCTTAGAATTTCTTAAATGTTAATTTTCAGCAACTGCGTGTAACTTCGTTTTTTTTAAAGATCTCAAAATATTATACATACTGCATATATTATATATTTTCACGATACTGGGATGTCGTTGTGCCCCGTCTTATTGACTGAATCCATGTTGTGAAATGAGAAAATTAACTGTATTTATGTTAGATTCTACGAAAACACAGCATTCCCGATCAAGCATAGTTACTCGGCTTGAGAATTGAAACCAAGATTGTAGCTGTAATTCTCCTGGTTTTCCCTGTTGTTTAAAAATGTCAGAGTCTGAAAATTGCAAAGTTGAACACCCATATTTTACAAACAATCTTCTTTCAGATGACTCTAAGAAACATATTTGCTGACAGTTGCAATCAAAGGCATGTTGTACCTTGAAACCCTTAAAATTGTTTATGTCTGTAATTCTTGCCAAAGTACATTAATGATCTAGAAAGAGCAGCTATTATAAAATAAAAATTGGATCAAAAGATTTTCAAAAATTAAATGACATAAAAAAGAAAGACAAAACGATTTGTATTTTAAATATTTATCGCATATGAACCAAATGAAAATTTCCCCCCCAAAAAACGTATATGAGCGATATGTAAAACTGCTTCCAGCGAGCTCCGAATCCGAAAACTATGGCTACAAACCTATCGCGTTATTGATGCACAAAGACATATATTATGTAATAACCATAGCATAAACATAAAAGTATTTAGTGAAATTCTTTACTCCCCCTCCCCCCTTCATTTAAAATATGAGGTTTTGAGAGGAAATTCAATACGCTTTACTCACCTTGAAAGCATTAGATATTAAACTAAATAATAATAATGAATATCAGTTTGAAAGATTTTAAGGAATTTAATAATAAATAACGACTTGTGTTTAAAATATATTGATTTTTGTCTGAGTGAAAATAATTAAACCGTATTCCAAAAATTTTTTAACCAAAAGTAAAATTACGTCTAGTAAGATCCAACAATTAGTAAGATTCCATCAATTTCTGTTATTAAACTAATTATCATGCCACACAGATCACACTGAATAATCATAACATAGTCATAAAAAAAATTGAAAATTGTAATATCTGCCCTATGTAATAAATCTCAGGTTTAGGGAAGGATACGATAAACTGTATTCATAATAAAAGTATCAGGTGTTAAAGAAATAATTTTGAGAATCGAATCGGTATATTCTCAGAAACTGGATGACAAATTCACGGTTTGGATTTTAAATATATGTATACATTGTTGCATGAGCAAAAGACAAAAACATTTCTTAAAATAATTTTTTTTTAATCAGAAGAAATGCAAAATTTTGCTTAGAGAGCTCCAGACCCAAAAATATGTGCTACCAAGATTACGTTTTTTCAACAATGCCATAGAAAGACCAGACCGAATCAAGGCTGAACTCGATTTCTCCGGCAACCCTGATATCGAGACGGCAGGGTTGCCGGCGGATCGAGTTTAGCCTTGACCGAATATACATAACATAGTAATAAAATAATTTGAAGAATGAAATAGCCACGCCTCTCAAAAAGTTAGAGCTTGAGTAGGGGATAATGATGCACTCTGCTCATCCGAAAAGAATCAATTGTTAAACAAAATTTTTTAAAATTAGTTCAATGGATTATCAGAAATTGAATGACAAAATTAAAGCATGTCAATTAAATATATAAATAGCGGCTATATATATCGGGTATATGGCCACTCCCATTTGGCCCCTCCTATTTTTCCCATGTGGGGGTTTTAATGTTGTCATTGATGTATTGTTTATTTACAATAAATATGAAAGAGGGGATAATTTTTTAAGCTGGTTTCCACCATACAAATCTTTTAGTATTTATGTTCCGGATCACCTGAAATCTGTATATTTATTGTAGTAATTTTAAATTATGTTAAACATATATTTTATCCGCAAAAGTACAGCAGATAAACAATAAAATTGTTTATAATGCACAAATGTCCTCAGAAGTACTGCAAAAAATATTTTATTTATTTTGAACTTGTATGTTTGTATTCAGCTGAAATTCTACTGAAAATATGTAAAGTTATTTTTAAAATACTAGCTTCTTGAGAAGTGTACAGAATATATTCTAGCGTCTGTAAAAATTCTGCAAAATTTTGCATAAAATTTAAGAATTTTACGCTTTCGTTGAATATGTGTAGAATTTTCAAATTGAATAATTTTATAAATATTTTTGACAGTAGTTAGTGGGTGCTATTATGCATTATTTTTCATATGGTTTAGCTGAATTCCATGTATAGTGTAATCCTACAGTATGCCAATTATCTTGAATTCCTTTGTGAATCTGTAATAAACAAGAAAGTCGAATTGTATTTAGCGTTTTATTTTTTATATATTACCATTTCCTTTTTTAGATTTCAAAAGCAGTGTTTTTACAATTTTTCTTGGGGGTTCTGAAAAATACCTCTAGCAGTATTCAAATAGCTACTCGTAAATTTTTATAATGTGACTTTTGACTCCTGAGCAGTTACTTTTTGCTTTATATCGTAAGAAAAATGATGGAATGGCTATTTTATGGAATTTTTTTCAATACATTCTATAAATGTTGATGTTTTAGTACCCATAAATGCCTCGTTTATGAAGAGTAACTCAGCTTTCGATGTGAGGTTGTACAAATTTGTTTGATTTTAAATTGTACATTCAACTTATTTATGACCTAATAAAATTGCTTTCTAAAAAGAAGGAAGTTGGAAAGCGATCTAATTTTATGATGTCGATATTAGGATATCGTTAATATTATTATGTGCTAGTAATCTTATTTTCCTACATTTTATAGTATAAGTAAAGGGAAAATATAGTGATGGTGTCTAAAATTCAAATATTTGTTTTATATAGATTATCACGTTTTGTGTATGGCTAAATTCAAATCAACAAATTTTCCAATATTCTCTCTCTCTTTCTCGCTTTGTGTATATCGTATATCCGAGTACTTGTATGTGAGTGTATGTGTTTGTGTGTGATTTAGTGCTTGTGAGTGTGTGTATGTATGAGAAACGTAAGTTTTCTTTTAATCAAATGAAATGTAAAATTTCGCCTACAGACCTCCAGATCCAAGAATTTATGCTACAAAGATTACGTTTTGTCAACAATGCAAAAGAAAGACCAGACCGTATATACAAAACATAGTAATAAAATACTTTGAAGAATGAAATAAGCACGCCTCTCAAAAATTTAGAGCTTGAGTAGAGGATACACTCTGCTCATCCGGAATGAATCAACTGTTAAACAAAAATAATTTTTAAAACCTGTTCAATGTATTATTAGAATTTGAATGACAAAATAAAAGCCTGTGTTTTAAATACATAAATAGTTCTGATATTTGTCGAGTATATGGCGACACCCATTTGGCCCCGCCCATTTTTCGCATGGTGGATTTTAATGGGGTCATTGTCACAGCAAAGATCGTCACATGTGTGACAGTGACGTTGTAGTCACGTGACACCTGGGTCACAATGTGACATCATATTTGTGACGTCCCAAAGTCACAGTTGACGTCCCAAAGTCACAGTGTGACGTAAGTCTTACGTCACTGTGAAAAAAAAATGTTGTTAGGGATGATGTATTATTTATTTGAAATAAATATGAAAGAGAGGATAATTTTTTAAGCTATTTTCCACTATACAAATCGTTTAGCTTTTAAGTTTCAAATCACCTGAAATCTTTATTGTAGTAACTTTAAATTTATTTAAACATATACTTTTATTCACAAAAGTACTGCAGAAAATCTGTAAAATTACTTGTAGAATGCAAATATCCCCAGATGTACTCAGAAAGTCTGTTATTCACATTGAACTTGTATGTTCAGAATTTGGTCGAATTCTACTGAAAAGCTGTAAAATAATTTTTAATATACTGCCATCTAAAATATTCTTGTGTCTTTAAGAATTCTTCAAAACAGATACAAGGCCCACTCAATAAGTATCCGTTCTAACTAAGAAACACAATTTTTTTTTAGAAATTCGACTTTTTCATCAACATACTCTCCTTCAAGAGTGATACATTCATGCCAATGCTGCTCTAACTTTTCGATGCCTTTTTTGTAGAACGATTTGTCTTTGCTCTCAAAATAGGCCTCAGTTTCGGCAATCACTTCTTCATTTGAGCAAAATTTCTTTCCCTGGAGCATATTTTTGATGTCTGTAAAAAGTCAGTAGTCACTGGGGGCCATATCTGGAGAGTACGGTGGGTGAGGAAGCAATTCGAAGCGTAATTCATATAATTCAGCCATTGATTTCATCGCCATGTGACACGGGATATTGTCTTGGTGGAACAGCACTTTTTTCTTTTGCATGTGAGGCCGTTTTTTCTTGATTTATACACCCAATCGATCCAATAATGCCATGTAATATTCGCTATTGATAGTTTTACCTTTCTCAAGATAGTCGATGAACGAAATGCCATGCGCGTCCCAAAATACGGATGCCATAACCTTGCTAGCTGACTTTTGGGTTTTGGGTCGCTTTGGACGACATTCACCGGCTGCTGTCCACTCAGCTGACGATCTTTTTTATTCAGGTGTGTAGTAATGGATCCATGTTTCATCCATTGTCACATACCGACGCAAGAAATCCTTCTTATCTCGCTTGAACAGCTGCAAACAGCGCTCTGAATCGCCGACGCGTTGTTCTTTTTGGTCCGGTGTGAGCAAAGCCCGGCACCCACTTCGAAAGCAACTTACGCATGCTCAAATTTTCGTGTAAAATTGTAACACACTACCTTTTGATATCTTTAAGATATCAGCTATCTCACGCAACTTCACATTACGGTCTTTCAAAATTATTTTGTGAACTTTTTTATGTTTTCCGGAACAACTGCCGATTTTGGGCGGCCAGACCGTTCAGCTTCATCGGTTTTTGTACGACCGCGTTTAAATTCTGCATACCAGTCAATAATAGTTGATTTCCCTGATGCAGAGTCTTCATAATGCTTATCAAGCCACTGTTTGGCTTCAACAGTATTTTTCCCCCATCTAAAAACAATGTTTAATCAACATACGAATTTTTTTTTTATCCATTGTTTTGAAAATTAAAAAACTGGGGTCACTAAAACCACTGTAACCTATAAACTAATTGTCAGAATGTCATCAAATTTTGACACGTGTCGTTTGAAGGTTGGTACTATCCAGAAATCATATGGGTCTGTCAACAGTGTTGCCATATATGTGTCAGACCGGAGACTTATTGGGTGAAGTGTTAACTTAGACATTTCATACTTTTGCTAAACTTGTGTAGCATTTTTAATAAGAATAATTTTATAAATATTTTTAGCAGTAGTTAGGGGGATATATTATGAAGTATTTTTCACATTATTAAACTGGATTCCAGGTATACTGTAGTCCTACAGTATGTCAGTTAACTTGATTTCCACTGAGAATCTTCAATAAACAAAAGTCGAATTATGAATTATGTTTGGTGTTTTTTCGATTATATTGCCATGTCTTTCTTTAGATCTCAAAAGTTATGTTTTACATTTTTTCTTTTGGGTAATGTAAATTACTTATAGCAATATTCAAATATCTTCTCGTAAATTTCCGTAATGTGACTTTTGACTCCTGATACGTGCAGTTACTTTTTGCTCTATGTCGTAAGAAAATTGATGGAATGGCTATTTTATGGGATTTTTCGGATACATTCTATAGATGTATTAGTACCCATAAAGGTCTCGTTTATGAAAAGTAAGTTAACTTTCGATGTCAGGTTGAACAAATTAGTTTTATTTTAAATTGTGCATTCAATTCCATTTATGACCTAATAATTCCATTTATGACCTAATATTTTTTTTTCTAACAAGAAAGAGATTGGAAAACGATCTAATCTTATGAAGTTGATATTGGTATATCATTAATATTACGCGCATTTTAGGAATCTTCTTTTATTCCTACATTTCATAATATAGCTAAAGGAAAATACTGTGATAAGGTCTAAAATCCGATTATTTGTTTTTATAGCTTTGCTCAGTTTGATCTTGGGATTCGAATCAACAATTTTTTCAATGCTCTCTTTATTTCGCTCTGTATATGAGTGTACATAGTAGTATACATTACAGTGTATGTGTTTCTCTGTGAATAAGTACTTGCGAGTGTGTGTATTTGAGAATGCTTTGTGCGTGTATGCGAGTGCGTGTATATGTGTATGTTTGTGATTGTGTACGCTTGGGAGTGTGCGTAAGTGTGTGTATCTGTCTGTACAAGTGTATTTCATCTTTGTATGTGATATCAAGTGTGTGTATTTTGTGTGTGTGCATGAGTGTGAGTATGAGTATGAGTGAGTCTGTTTGTATATATGGAAGTATGAGTGTTTGTATGTGAGTGTGTATGTTTGAGTGTGTGTGTGTGAAGGGTAAGTTTCTCTGAGTGTGTATGTTAGTTTGTGTGAGTGTATGTTAGTGTGTTTGTATGTATATGAGTGCGTTTGTATGTATGTGAGTGTGTTTGTATGTATGTGAGTGTGTTGAAGACCCAGACCACACGACCAACCCAAGGATTTACGGTAGCAAGATGTGTGGCCGGTGTATGTGAGTGTGTGTATTTGTGTATATGAGGAGTAAGTTTTTCTGAGTGTGTATAAGAGTGTGTGCATATGAGGAGTGTGTGCATATGAGGATGTCTGTACAAGCTTGTGTGTTTATATATGTGTGCGTTTGTATGTTTGTGGGCGCGTGTGTTTATGTGAGTGCGTGTGGGCGTTAGTCTGTGTGTGTTTTTATATATGTGAGTATGGGTGTTTATGCGAATGCATCCGTGTGTGTATGAGTGAGTGAGACGATGAGCGTACCGAATAGAATTTCATGCGATTATTTCAATCGTTAAGAGGCCGGTTCATTATGGGGGGGATATTTGACTAGGAATGTTATAGATATAATCATTTGATATGTAATTTTTAATTTAAAAGCAAATTACATAATTTAACATATGCTATTTCTCTAGATATTGCTAACTTTTGATCTCTAACTAAAACAAATTATAAAAAATTCTTAGTAATTTAATATGCTTGCTATTTTAAAGCAAATTTACGTTTTATAACCAGAAATGTATGGGCATCCTTATTTAGAAGATATCTTCTGGGCATATAAGAAACACTTTAAACTAAAAGAGTTTTATGTCTTGAAAGCTAAGACCATAAAATTTTGTATGGTTATGTGTTCAATATGAACAATGAAATCTGCAAAATGTTGGTGAGATCAAGTTATTGAAAAGCTCTGTTTTTCCCTCCCATTATAACGACATTATTAAAATGTACGTAAAGGTATGTGTTGGACAAAACGGATTTTTTTAAGAATTAGGTTGACAACAAGTGGAATATTTAAACTAATACACACATTTAAAATTTTTTAATGAATGGATGTTGTAGTGGATAAGGAGGCTAAGTATATTTCGATATTAACTATTTTATATATTGTCTTTATTGTATTAGCAGATAAAATTTTCTGTGAGCAACTATTCGATATACTGCTAAATATCTATTCGATACACAACTAAACATGCACTCGATACTGAACTAAATATGCACTTATTACACAGCTAAATATGAACTCGATATACAGCTAAATATGCGCTTAATATACAGCTGAATATGTCCACGATAAACAGCTGAATATGCGCACGATGAGCAGCTGAATATGTACTTTATGCGCAGTTAAATATGTACTCAATATACGCAGTAAATATGCATACGACATACCCAGTTAAATATGCATTTGATACACAGGTAAATATTATTCAATACACAGCCAAATATGTACTTAATATACAGCTGAATATGCATTCGATACCAATACACAGGTAAATATGCACTCGATACACAGAAAAATATGCACTTGATACTCAGCTAAATGCACACTTGATAGACAGCTGAATATATACTTCATTCATAGCTATATATGCACTCAGAATAACAATAACTAAATATTTATCGTTGGAACGTATTCAAACTTGAAAAATAATGCTTTGCGGACCAATATAAGCGTTTATGAATTACAGAGAAGGTATTGAAACTGAATTTGTACTAAATTAGTCAGTGATAGATTAATCAGTGATTATGTCAAATTTCTGAAATTTGAATCGCATAATTTATGTTACTATTCTTCTGGTAGATGTATTTCGTGTACAAAATGTTTACAACAGACTCTTTAACAAAATAAATTTGTATCCGTAAAAACATTTACCAAGAAGTTTACCGAGACTGGTGAAAATACAAGAATCACAAAAATTTCTGTATAATATTTTGTATATTTGGCTTTTATTGCTATACAAAATGACTTAGACTTCGCAATTACTTCAGTGGTAATGTGAAACGACCGTATAATTAATTTTTCATTTCCATCATTCATAGTACACTAAAAAATCTCAAAGGTACGGGCCACATACTATTTTAATTCCCTTGAAACTACTTTGGAAGCAATAATCCTAAAATGCATTTGCATATTTACAATTTTCGTGCTATTGGAATAAAACCATTTTAATTCCTTGTTCTAACCGTATGTACTTGCTACAGGCTGCTGAAAGCCAAACTATATTTCCCTGGAGATCACTGAAAAATGCAATTATAGTTTAAAATCAAATCCCAATTTGTCCGCAACGAATGTGTGCATTTTCACAAAAATATACTTAATCGAAAGTATTTCCCAGAGAGAACATTCATGGGAATACGAATTAATAATTCTTTGAAATGGAGCACATAAAAAATCCTCAAAGGGAAACATTAAAGGATTATTCAGTAAAAATTGTTTTGGGCAATTAAATGATAAGTTGCGAAGTCACTAAGTCATAATTTAGTCTCTCAAGATAAGCAATTTCAGTCTGAAATCGTTTAATATGCATATTTTTATTTTATTATTATTCTGTATTCATTAAATATTTCAATATTTCCTTTTAAATGTGCTTTTTCAATAAATTTTGCAATATTATAATTTCAAAAATATGCATCTTCAAAACATGAATATTTATAGAGTAAAAGAAATATCCAGACAAGTATCCTGCATAGGAGAAGAGTTATAGCTGCCAGTTACTCGTTTTTAGAAATGATGGTTTGGAAAATTCAATGAAATTACATCTCTTAAAGCACTGCTTATAATTATGTGTTTATGGTGCTTATGAAATTTTCTGATTAGCTACCATACTTGCAGAGTACATTTCAATGTTAAGAGTTTGAAATTCTGTCCCAATCGCTCAAAGGTAACGTATGGGCTGGTCAGTACGAAGATTAGTGGCTCGAATCCCGGTTCGTTACAATGCCGCCAAAACGAATAATCTTGCAGGGTTAATTCAGTTTATTTGATAGTGCAAGATTAATTAGTTATGTGTTAATGTTGGGTTTTATTCTTTCTTTCGACCCCGAACGTCCGATCTATCCGAATGTGTTGTTGTTGAGACCCAGACCATCCAACCTACCAGAAAGGTGTAAGGTAACTGTTTGGACGGCCGGGAAGAGCTACCCAATTTAGACTGGAACCCAGTGGAAAAGGCATCCACAGGGAGCGTGTCCTCCTTCCCCTACCACCAACCTCTCAGAATGACTTACGAACCCACATGTTTAACGTGATCGTACTCCGTGTGAACACGGCGGCAGTTTTGACTGCGGAGGGAATCGAATCCGGGCCTACCGAGTGCAACTCCCACGCTCTAACCACTGGGCTACCGCGCCCCTATTCGAAGGTGTAAGATTTTTCTTTGGACGGCCGGGACAGTGTCACCCAATTTAGATCTGAACCCAGTGGGTGTAATACCATGTGTATAGGGATCTAACTCCTTTTTTTCCTGCCATACCCACAAATTATACGTGCTTGCACTCGTCATAAACACATAGTTTAATCAAAGCTGGGCTTTAATCAAAGGATAGTTTAACCAAAGCTGGGTAACGAACTTGAGTCCTCCGAATGCAATCCTAGTGCTTTAACCACTGGACCGTCTCGCCCTAATGTTGAGGGTCTGAAAGCGACCCTGATTAGTATGATTTCAGTGGACTCTAGTATATTAGGCGCTGAATTAAAATCAAGAGGGTAACTACCACGCTATTCTGGGTAAAAGTAGTAGTATCAGGAGACTAATCGGAGGTAAAAACAGTAAGAGGTGGACAGTCAGATTTCCAAGTTGCATATCAATCTGATGATATTAGTGGGAGGAGACTGAATGATTCACTTCGACAATAAGAGCTTGCAATTCTGCCCCAGTAGCTCAAAGGTAGAGCGATGGGTAGTCAGTACGAAGATAAGTATTTCGATTGTGTGTAGACGTAGCGAGTTTCTTTACATATTTACCGTAGATTATTTATTATTCGTAGTGAAATAAGTGAATTGGTATAGCAGTCGTAGTAGTATGTCAGAAACTCATGTACAAAATTTCTGCCCAATAAAATAATATACCTAACTAAAAAAATCCTAAATGTTGCAATCTTTTCTATTATACACATGTATTGAATAACTTGCAGATACTGTTAGATCTATACCATATGTTTGTCGCAGCATATCCATTTTGGATCTTGTGCCATAAAACATCTATCAACCAACCAACCTAAATGCTGCTTGGCGTTTTGCTTTTTTTTTCGTATGACTGCTGTTTCCACGGACGCAGCCAGAATTTAATTTCCGGGGAGGGGACCATTTTTATGATTGTCTGAAACTTAAAATTTTCAGCAGTAAAAATTAATTATATGCATTTTTGCTGCTCAGTAGCTGAATAAAAAAAATATATATATAATTATTACTTGTTGTAGTTTAATTGGGAAAAATTGATTGGGATTGATTTCGGGGGGGGGCGGTCTCTAAGATCTCTCCCCCCCTTGCCTACGCCCTTGGTTGTTTTTGCAGTTCTTATCCATCTATTTCGATAGGAATTGTGTCTTGAATGGAATCATGTCTTTACGAGTATATGAACTCGTAAACTTGTTGTATCTATCCTTTATAGCTCTTTCAATGACATGCGAAATCAAGAGAAAAATAGTGTTTAAACCATTTGTTTATTGAAAAATATGGTGTGTATGTAAATATCAGTTTCTTTCTGAACGCATTTTGGAAGTGCATCAGAGATAACGTTTTCCACCTCATTTTAAAAAGCCTTAGATCCAGAACATCATTATATACTTCCCAAAATATTCATTACGAATGCAATTGAAATAGACTTATGACTAGCTGGACTATTGGTAAGGAGATCGGATTGGCCGGGCCAGACTCAATATACAAAATTAAACTCGTCGTCATTGTTGCTTGTTACGTTCTCTACATACATAGTATGTAGAATGGAATGTAGTATGTGGTGTATTATATACATATTATATGGAATGTATTGGGACAGGGTAGAAAATCCGAATTCGAGTTTTTGACGAAAAAAGCACATTTCGAGCATTCCTGAACTTAAACATGTTTTAGGTGATATTTGTGTACGTTTGTGTAGTGTGTATGTACGTTTGTGTAGTGTGTATATATGTTAGTGTACGTGTCAGTAAATCTGTGGAAGTGACATCTCATGAACGGAGTGTTTAAAACAATTACGACTATTACAATTGGCAAATACTGGAAACCTCTTGATTTGAAACATAGTTGAACGTTCGGAAGAGCCCCCAAAATTTCTAATGCATTTTTAATAAAACATTAAAAAATTCAAAACATTTGATAATGTTGAATAAATAATCATTTTCGCTGTAATTATTTATTTAACACGAATGGCACAAAATTTAAAACGCGATCTTCGAGATAATTCACGTTTTTCATTATATTTATCTAAAAAATTACATAAAAATTTAAAAGTACTATGTATCGCCAAACATGTAACACTTAGCGATAAATATAACTACTTTAACGATTATTTTGGAGAAATATTGCCAATTTGGCGACTTTTTGAAAAAGGTGCCAAATTGACGAAAGTGTTGTTAAATTGGCAAATATAAAGTTAAAACGAAAAGTACGCCAAATAAATTAGTTAATAGTTGGCATCTTTTAATATATGGACAACAATATTTCCAATTATAAAGTTACATTTGGGCAAAATGTAAGTTAATTTGGACTTCGAAATATTTTTACATGTTATGATCTAGAAAACCGCCAATGCTAATATACATTTCAACGTTTAAAACAATGTGCCGTGGATCTTTTTCTTATTGAAAGACGTATTTCTTATTGACGTATGTGTTGACGTATACGTATGTATTGATGTATACGTATTTGTTATTAATTTCTTATTAAAAGACGTAAAGTCATTGCATAATGCAGCGAAAGTCATGTGTTGCTCATATCTCATTCTTCTGAATAAGCTGGAACGAGTTGAGACATAAATAATAAACAGAAATTTTCACGGAAAGAAGTAATCTTTATCTATTTCTTCAGCATTGGAAAGGTTTTAATGGATAGTTGAGGCAAGTTTGTGATTCCTTACACTTTAGTAGAAACACGAATGCAATCCCAATAAAAATCTCACAGATATAACTGAAATAGAAATTATTTGGAATAAACTGATGAAACCCCTTAAAAACATTTAGGGACTTTGCTGCAAAGTATTATTTTATCTATTTCATGTAAGAGAAGGGAGCATAATTTTCCATTTGAAGAGGAATTAACTGGAGAGTGGTTAAACTCGACCTCTTAATACCATAATCCATTTTTAAGTAGCCTGTGGTTTTTACTCTTTTTCAAATTTTACATGTAAAAATTTGAAAAATCGGATCGTTGATCCAAATGATTATAATTATAGCGTGTTACCCTTTATTTTAATGGGATTAAAAAAATCTTTTGATTGACACCATACTTGACATTGTACCTCCGGGAGGTAACTTGTACCTCCGGGAGGTGACTAATGACATTACGGAAAAATATTTCATCGTCGCTATTTTTCAAACAATTAAAACTATTAAGTCTCATGGTCAGTGAGCCACAAATAAACCCTTTCATACGTAATTATGTCAAATTGTGTACTATGCTGTCATGTTAAAAAAAATCTGTTGTGGGCAGCACATGACTTTCCTTATATAATGCAATGAATTTACTACTTTTACAGTAAAAAAAAATATATATTATTTTTATCGTAGATATTTATATTCTTTCCAAGATATTAAATTTTCGTTACAGAGTCGTCCTTTTCATTGATTTAGCGTCATTTTTATCCATTTGGCGAATTTATCGTTAATTTAGCAACATTTCAAAAAGTCGCCAAGTTGGCGACTTTCTACCAAATTCGTCGCCAAAATCTCGCCAAGCGTTTTGGACGGAGAAATAAGATATTCGTACAGCAGATAAATGACTATTGGCGTTTAAATATAAAAGTATTACTCAAAGCATCTTTTTTCATGAATGGAACGAGATAGATCTACGAGAATGATGTCACCAAATTTATCGCATGGTATTACATATGAAAAGTGAACATGTTTCTCAATAGGAAATATTTTTTTTTTATTTTATCTGACTTTTTGATATTTTTTTTGAAAAATCTACAATTTCTCGAGAAGGGTTCATGTTAGCGTTCTAAAATTTATGTCAATCGTTTTCTAGTTTTCTAATGAAAAATTACATAAGAAATGTCTCTTTGCGTAATTTTTATTAGAGGTTTTGATTTTTTGACGACTTTTTCAAAATTTCACTCGAAAATTTAGGGGGGGTTCTGAACATTCGATTGCATATAACAACAATAGGCTTCTAGTGTTTACGGATTGTAATTTCTGTACCAAATTTCATTCGAATCGGTTCATTTGTTCGTCAGTTATCCTCTCCACTGACACACACACACACACACACACACACACATACACACACACAGACATCACTTCAAAAATGTTTGATTCGTGATCAGGGATGCTTGAAACGTGCTCTCCCGTCGAAAAGTCGAATTCGAATTTTCGACCCCGTCACAATACTTTCTTTATACATTATTGTGTATAAGGAAAGTAAAAATATAAAATTGCGAATACATTTTGCTACATAATTTTCGCTTAAATTTTGCTAGAATTTCAAAGAATTCTACCACGTTATAGATTTTTTGATAACAAAGTCAAAGATAAAGTTTCGTGAAACTCCATTAATATGTTTGGCCGCTATCGTGTACACAAGAAATCGACTACAGATAGACACACAAACAGACGGACATCACTCCTTCAGTAGTCAAAACGTGTTCACAAGGTCTTGAAACATATATTGTCATCAAAATTTCGAATTCAAAAATTTTCAAGACAACAATACTTTCTTTATGCTATATTACATGCTATGAGAAAGCAAAAATTTACATTCGTTCCTCATGCAGTTCATATTAGAAAACGAAACTCAGCATTGTCCCATTCCTTTCTGCACCCCCTCCCCCTGTTTTGGAGATACTGGATATATTGGTGTTTCGATTTGAAATATGAGCACTAGTTTTTGATATAAAAACTTTTATTACTACCCATTCCGTTTCTCGTTATCTGTTCTATTATAGCTACCCAAGTGTATTCGTAGAGATTTAGCTTTTTTGACCCACCTTAGTCTATACGTTTAAAGAGGTTTTTTGGTGCTCTAAGGTCGGTTTATTTTTATGGAGATGATTTCCAAATTGACATATAAATATAGAAATGACATACATGTGTACAAATGTGAAGAAATGACACACAAATATATTTTAAAATGTTCAAAATTTAAATTCGTTCACAGAATGTTATATACTGTACTTTTTTAGGATATTTTTCCCTAATGAAAAAAAAATAGTTTCATAATATTTACTGTACTTTACTGAATGTTCAGTGCTATAGGTTTTTGTAATTTTTAAAATAAAATATAAATAAAAATTTTTTTTAATTTACTCGGTTTTAGTAAAATGCACTAAGAAGTAAAAGAATAATTTTTAGCTATCACAACATTCTTGGTAATATATGATGTCTAACAATAAAATCATACGGTGGGGCCCATCAAAGTATATTATTTGGATGTTAGCATATTTTTGAGAAACAATAGAAGTGATGACATAGAAATGACATAGATCAGAATGATTACATTTAATTAATTTAAATTTATCTTTTACAAATGTACTTTTACTATGTCATTTCTATATTATCATTTCTATTGTTCCTTAAAATTATATTGATGGATGTCCAAATACCATATCTTAATGGGCGTTCCATAATTTTAATTTTAGTCGCATATGACCAAGAATGCTGTGATAGCTAAATATTATGTTTTTTTTACCTTTTAGTACATTTTACTAAAACCATGTAACTTAAATATTTTACACATATTTTATTTTATACATTTCAGCCTTTTGCGATTTTGCAATAAAATTTTAATTGGATATCAAATCAAACCTTTTTTATGATAAATTTGTAGAGTTTTTCATATATAAAAACTATAAACACCAATTCATGACTTAGCATGAGTAGTATCTCGCATGTTAACATTTTTATCTTTTGTATATATATATATATATATATATATATATATATATATATATATATATATATATATATATATATATATATATATATATATATAAACTAAATAACAGTGAAGTGGAAAGAAGAGGAAATTGCCTTCATAGTGCCAAAAAAGTAGCGGAAGAGCGATTGTGAACTTTTGTAATTCCCGATTACAGCTAGCTGCTAAGCCATGGCGCACTTTCGGACGCCAGCATATGAATAGGCAAGGACCCCAAAATGTCGTCTTAAATTCAGACTATATATATATATATATATATATATATATATATATATATATATATATCACAGAAAGAGAGAAGCAATGCTGATTATTCACGTCTTTCTTAACTATCTTAACAAGGGGATTATATATATGTGGACGCGAAGCTGAATACTTTACTCTATTTTAATTATCTTGCAACTATGTGCATTTTGCGAGCCATTCCAAGCATGATATCGGAGGGGAAGTCAAATTTGATGAAATACGGTATAGTCATCGCAAATACTTATGTGTTGTTGTTGTTGAGACCCAGACCGTCCCACCTACCAGAAAAGTGTAAGGTAACCGTTTGGACGGCCGGGAAGTGCCACCCAATTTAGACCGGAACCCAGTGGGGGAGGTATCCACAGGGATCGTACCCTCCTTCCCCTACTACCAACCTCTCGGTAGGACTTACGGACCCACATGTTTAAAGTGATCGTACTCCGCATGAACACGGCGGCAGTTGTGGCAGTGTGCAAATCCAGCGCCCAAACCACCGGGCTACCTGTTCCCAGGTGATCACCCACACAAGTACTAACCGCGCCCGATGCTTCTTGACTTCGGTGATCTAACAAGAACCGGTGTTTTCAGCACGGTAGGGTCGTTGGCAAATAAAATAATACTGGCAAATAAAATACTTATGTGTGTAAAATTTAAAGAAAATATCCACAGGAGTTACCCACATCTAGTGGGTTAAAAATTAAATTGATTTCAAGATTTTCCCTAGACAAACAAACAAACAGATAAACTAACTTAAATAAAATTGTGTAAAAATAAATGATTTTACTTGAAATTTTCCTAATGACGTGAAGTAATACCCTCTTCTTCTCACATAATAGAGTCTAAGGTACGGTTACACTAAAAATGGATGGTGACTACGCAAAAAGTCGACGGATTCTGGTTTATAGCAATCCACCATGTTTACACTCCTTTTGAACTAAAAGGAATTGTTTCAACTGTCAATTGAAGATATTTTGATATGAACGTCGATTCAACATGTCTGCCCTCGACAACTCTGCAAGTTTTAAAGTTTACATGAACGATTAAGACCTCCATACACTTATAATTTGCTCGAAATTATAACAATTATGCCTGCTTCCCCGTGTTACACACATGCACAGATCGGATTGTTGGTTCTTCATCTTCAGTAAGCCTTGGAATCGTTTTACTGTCCCTGCAATACATGGTAATGTATAAGGAAAGTATTGGAATCATGCCGAAAATCGCAACTCGAGTTTTCGACGGATGAGTCACTTGTGGGTCACCCTGGTGCTGATTAGATTTTGGTACCCTTCAGAAAAAAATAACCTGCCTTTCTTTGCAAAATGGCCCGCAAAAATCGTCAAAATCTAAACTAAAGAACTACGTATGCTCAAATATATCCAATAAATGCTTGTTTAATACGTAATTTTTAGAGAAGAAAAGAAAAAGACCAACCCCATTACACTAGGACTAGCCGTTCTCGAGATATGTTAGTTTTTCGTATTTTCCCTACGCCACCTTTGAAAATAATTCCGGTTAACGAATGAGAACGAAAATTGAATTAAAAGTGAAATAAATTTAATTAAAATAAAGAGAACGTGTATATAAGTCTGCAGGGAAAGTCATGTGCTGCCCACATCAGAGTTTTACTTTCCTTGCAATACATGGTAATATATGGGGAAAGTATTGGAATCATGTCGAAAATCGCAACTCGAGTTTTCGACGGATCTACACGTTTCGAGATCTCTAGAATACGAAAAAACTATTTTAGCGTGACGTCTGTGTGTGTTTCTGTCTGTCTGTCTTTGTATCTGTCTGTCTGTCTGTCTGTCTGTCTGTGCAGATTTTGTATATACTTTAACTAAAAAAGTAATAGACCGAATTTCATAAAATTTAGTAGGTTAGTCACTTGTGGGCGAATCTGGTGCTGATTAGTTTTGGGTACGATTCGGGATAAAAGAACCCGCCTTTTTTTGCGAATTGGTCCGCAAAAATTTGTATTCACTCTATCTAAAAAACTAATGCACCGAATTTCACAAAATTTAGTAGATAAGTCACTTGTAGGTTACCCTGGTGCTGATTAGATTTTGGTATGATTCGGAAAAAAATAACCTGCCTTTCTTTGCAAAATGGCCCTCAAAAATCGGCAAAATCTAAAATAAAAAATTACGTATGCTCAAATATGGCCATTAAATGCTTATTTAATACGTAGTTTTTATCGAAAAAAAGAAGACCAACCTCATTACACTAGGACTAGCCGTTCTTGAGATATTTTAGTTTTTTCGTATTTTCTCTACTCCACCTTTGAAAATAAGTCCAGTTATCAAATGAGAATGAGAATTGAATTAAAAGTGAATTAAATGTAATTAAAATAAAGAGAACGTGAATATAAGTCTGCAGGGAAAGTCATGTGCTGCCCACATCAGATATTTTTTATCAAAAATTATGCAAACGTAGACGAAATGGAGCAACACATAAAAATATGTGGACAAAAGACTCAGCCGGACGACCATGTCATACACATCAATTTGGCCGCCGGCAAAAATGCCGGAATTCCCACCGCAATTTAAACGATTTTCTGGTTAGCACACATTAGTTCGACCTCTCTTGCTGGGACTGTTCAGACCAATCAGAAGGCCAAACTGTATGGTCACTTTAAAAATGTACTTTGAGTTTTTCGACCGAACGTTTGTTCTGTTTCAAGAAAACTTCAGCAGAAATATAATGTGGTAATTCTTATGCTGAATATCGGAACTTCAAAAAATATTTTGTATTAAACAGATTAACGACTCTTTTTTAACCGGATGTCACTGTATTTTCTGCAATGTTTCGAATTTGATAATTTCTGGGTATGATCTATAGCATGAAGATGTAAAAAAAACTTCATTTAGAAAGTTAATTATTTCCGTACTTCTCTGTAATTCTTTTGTTTACAAAAATAACCAACATTTATAACCTTTATTTTCAGGTAAGACTTGTGAACCTTATAGGAAGTGACATCTATTGTTATTGGTACTTTGAAGTTCGTATTGTAAGTATTTTGTAATTACTGTTATTTATTCCGGTTGTCTAGAGGTGTGCTTCTTAACTAAAATACTGAGCCGCAGTAGTGCATCGTTAATGAGTGATAATGTTCCGCGACATAATTATATACGAAATGTTTATCTACCAATATCACAAGAAACACAATTTATATATATGGCTAACATAATTTTAGCACAGTAGTTATCAAGTTGTAAATAGTTTTTTGGCCCTGAAAATCAAATTTTAAAGGTACCAATTCTTAATAAGGTCCGAGTCGTTTGATATTGGAGAGCAAATTTGTTGATATATAGCTAAATTAATGATTTTGGCGTGGTTAGGAAATATCTGGAAACGAAGTGATTGTAACAGAATTTTCCAAGTTATATAGGGGTCATTCCATGTCAAATCACCCAGAGGTGGTTGCTTGACCATTTTGTTAATTTTTTATATCTTTCTTGATTTTTATATTTTCCTGAAAAACCTATAGGCTTTTCAGGAACCTTCCACAGCATATTAGGTGGTCGTTATTCATAAAGCAGTGCTGAAGTAATACGAGGCAAAATAGATTGTGAATACACATGAGTGCTGTGAGAAAACGATCTTGTATGCGAATGTAGTCGAGTATTCATTTGTTGTTTATTGTATCTGAAGGCTGTTTAGGAGCTTTTCCAGATAGCCAGAAATCTATTAACTGCGCATTGTTCCCGTTTACACTTATTACAGTTATGGAATAAAGCGTAGTAGTCCAGATGTTTAAACGTATTTTTGCGTTCCCTGCAATACATGGTAATGTATTGGGAAAGTTTTGGTATCATGCCGAAAACCGCAACTCGAGTTTTCGACGGATCTACACGTTTCGAAACCTCTAGAATACGAAAAAACTATTTTTAGCGTGACGTCTGTGTGTGTGTCTGTGAGTGTGTCTGTCTGTGTGTCTGTCTGTCTGTCTGTGCGTCTGTGCAATGTATGTATCCACTCTAACTCAAAAACTAATGGACCGAATTTCATAAAATTTGGTAGGTAAGTCACTTGGATGCGATCCTAGTGCTGATTAGTTTTTGGTACGATTCGTTAAAACAGAATCCGCCATTTTTTGCGAAATGGCTCGTAAGAGTTTCATTTATCCGCTCTAGCTAGAATACTAATTCACCAAATTTCACAAAATTTGGTAGATACGTTACTTGTTGGATACTCTGGTGCTGATTAGAATTTGGTACGATTCGGAAAAGAAAAATCCGCCATTGTTTACGAAATGGCCCGCAAAAATTTCATGTATCCACCTAAGCTAAAATCCTAATTGACCAATTTTCGCAATATTTGGTAGGTAAGTTACTTGTGGGACACTCTGGTGCTGATTCGATTTTGGTACGATTTGGAAAATAACAACCTGCCTTTTCTTACAAAATGGCCCGCCAAAATCTAAAAAAAAAAGACTACGTATGCTGAAATGTATCAATTAAATTCTTGTTTTATACGCAATTTTTGACGAAGAAAAGAATATAACACACTCCATTATACTTTAAGACTGACCGTTCTCAAAATATTTGAGATTTCTTGCATTTTTGTTGCCAATTGCCAAATAAAAAACAAAACTTAAATTAAAAATGCAAAGTTAGTGTTATTTGGTGCAATTAAACTCAATCCAATGAATTATTAAAAAAATAAAGAAAATATGAATTTAAGTATGCAGGGAAAGTCATGTGCTGTCCACGTCGGATTTTCATATCTTGAGATCACACCTATGAATCTAGAGAATGTGCCGTAACAGTACGAAATTTTGAAATTTTATCATTTAATGGCATTTTTAAGACCGATCTGTAACTCTAATAACATCCCTGAGCCTTATAATTTTTCACTTCTGTGATGTGTGCTATTCCTAGTAACTGGGTGTTGAAGACCCAGACCGTCCGACTCATCCTGAGACTTGAGACACCATTTGGACCACCGGTAGTAACTTGGTAGTAACCGATAGTAACCGGTAGTAAAAAATCTGATGTGGGCAACACATGACTTTCCTTATATAATGCCGTGAATGTACTACTTTTACAGTAAAAGAAATAGGTTTTTCTTATAGTAGATACTTATATTCTTTCCAAGATATTGAATTTTCGACAATTAGTCGTCATTTTCATTGATTTAGCGTCATTTTAATCCATTTGGCGAGATATTCGTTAATTTAACAACATTTCAAAAACTCGCCAAGTTGGCGACATTCCGCCAAATTCGTCGCCAAAATCTTGCCAAGTTTTACTGACGGAGAAATAAGTTATTCTTATAGCAGATAAATGACTATTGGCGTTCAAATACAAAAGGATTACTCGAAGTATGTTTTCTCATGAATGGAACGAGCTAGATCCATGAGAATGATGTCACTAAATTTATCGCATGGTATTTCGTATGAAAAGTGAACATGTTTCTCAATAGGTAATATATATTTTTTTATTTTATATGACTTTTGATAATTTTTTTGTAAAATGTGCAATATCTCGAGAATGGTTCATGTTAGCGTTCTAAAATTTATGTTAATCATTTTCTAATGAAAAATTACATAAGAAATGTCTATTTGCGTCACTTTATTAGCGGTTTTGATTTTTTAACGATTTTTTCAAAATTTCACTCGACAATTTAGGGGGTTCTGAACATTCGATTACGTTTAAAAACAATAAGCTTCCAGTGTTTACGGATTGTGATATTTGTACCAAATTTCGATCGAATCGGTCCATTCGTTCGTCCGTTATCGTCTCCACAGGCTCACTGTCACACACACACACATACTTTCACACACACACACACACACACACACACACAGACATCACTCCAAAAATGTTTGATTCGTGATCAGGGATGCTTGAAACGTGCTCTCCCGTCGAAAACTCGAATTCGAATTTTCGATCCCATCACAATACTTTCCTTATATATTATGTATATAAGGAAAGTAATAATAAAGTTTGGAAAGCACTGCTCTGAAGTATTAGAATAAACCCACAGGACCGAAATTCCAGAGAAAAGGTAGATGACTGTAGCTTCTGTTGATTCGAGAACCAGAAGCAACATCCAACAGTGGAATACTGACTCTGCATTAGAAGGAAAAGGCTTTATCAAAAAAATCTTTGAGTATAAGTTATCCTAAGTTGTGTTACATGTGCTAAAACTATGAAAACGTTTACGGAGCCACCAGCCCCATGACATACGGGAACTGCATCTTTTATGCTGAAATGCAGTCTCTAAGGTAGTGGCAGGTTTTTGTTAGGCCACGGTAAGAGTATAACGGGATGAACTGGACGCAGGGCTCACAATTTTCTTCTCCCCTGATTAAAAGCAAGAAAGTACTCAGCTCAATATTAATCACTCCCCATTGAGCTTGGATTTGCAGTCATTTCCGTTCGCGAGCAAGAGTGCTGCCAGATATTTTTCAATCAATTTACTGAGCTACTCGTGAAAATCTACTAAAAATCTACTAAACGCTACACATGAAATGCAAAGAAACTACGATAAAGTCTACAGTCTACCTTATTTATATGCAGGGCTTTATACTTTCCTTATATACATAATGTATAAGGAAAGTATTGTGACGGGGTCGAAAATTCGAATTCGAGTTTTCGACGGGAGAACATGTTTCAAACATCCCTGATCACGAATCAAACATTTTTGAGATGATGTCTCTCTCTCTCTCTGTGTGTGTGCGCGTCAGTGAGTCTGTGGAGACGATATCTCACGAACGAATGGAGCGATTTGAATGAAATTTGGTACAAAAATCGCAATCCGTAAATACTGGAAGCCTATTGTTTTTAAACGTCATCGAATGTTCAGAACCCCCCTAAATTTTCGAGTGAAATTTTGAAAAAATCATCAAAAAATCAAAACTTTTAATCAAGTTGCGCAAGTAGGCATTTCTTATGTAATTTTTCCTTAGAAAACGATTGACATAATTTTTAGAACGCTAGCATGAACCGTTCTCGAGATATTGCACATTTTTAAAATAAATTTATCAAAAATCCCATAAATGAAAAAAAATATATTAACTGTTGAGAAACTCGCTCATTTTTTATATGTAACATCTTGCGATAAATTTGGTGATATCATTCACGCGGATCTAGTTCGTTCCATTCATGAGAAAAGATACTTTGAGTAATACTTTTGTATTTGAACACAAAATAGTCATTTATCTGCTATAAGAATAACTTATTTCTTCGTCCATAATGCTTGGCGAGATTTTGCCGAAGAATTTGGCGGAATGTTGCCAACTTGGCGACTTTTTTTAAATGTTGCCAAATTAGCGAAAATTTCGCTAAATGGATAAAAATGACGCTAAATCAATGAAAATGACGACTCATTGACGAAAATTCAATATCTTGGAAAGAATATAAGTATCTATACGATAAAAATAATATATATATTTTTTTTTACTGTAAAAGTAGTAAATTCATTGCATTATATAAGGAAAGTCATGTGTTGCCCACATCAGATTTTTTTTTCTGATGGAATCATTTGTTTAACATTTTCTTCTTGAAAATAACCAAATATGAATTTGAGCTACTACAAAGATAGCGCCTTGTGATAGCTTATGACATTATCGGAATGATCCACCAGTTTACTGCAGAAGATGGAAATCATCGAAGGAAATTATCGTGTTGATCCGGGGCCGCCACGACGCACAACAGACATTCTATAGGCCTGTCTATGGATTAATATGAGTAATTCAAAACTACGGATGTGTTCGTTGGCGATTCATTCTTTCGCATGTAATTAAGATATATTTCTGTCAATTTTAACAGGATAGTATGACTTTAATAATTTGATCTTTCGGTTACTATGGAAATGCACAAAAAACGTTAAGATACCTTAATAGAAATGGATAAAAAGCTGTTTATAATTAAAGAGCTGAGACGCAAAGGGGGATATAAACATAGGATATTCTTCATAAATATCCCCTATTGAATCTAATTCATTTGGTTGATAAACACTCATTTGAAATACATTAAACCGCAGTAAATTTGTTTTATACATAAAATATCGTATTGCAATTGAATTTGACATATCAAAAACAGTATGTCACGCTACTAAAATTGTGACTTATGGTGTTTTTCAAATGACCTAGTCAATTGAAAAATATGTTTTTGCACTCAAATTGTTTTCATATAGGGGAGACTGGGGTAATGGCGATCATCTAAGGAAATTTTTACCGTGCAAGTCTAATTTTAAAGCTACATTGTTCAAACCACATGAAAGTCAATAAGAATTTTATGCACTTTTTAGTAATATCGTTAAAATATTTGGGGGGACATTTGGGGATTTTTTGGGGGACTTCATTGGGGTCGAGGTGTGGATTTCTGAGTGTTGTTTTCATCTTTGTCTTTTGGAAGTCAAATTATCCGGCCAAGTGCTGCAACCAGGTAATGGAGAAATTTCTTCTATTGGAACTGCAATGCTGCTGTTCACTAGGCCTACTGAGTCATTCTGTTGTTCAATATTTTTTTAGGAAGGCCCCAGGCTTCAAGTTCAGGAGGAAAATCGCACTTTCTCCCCAAAGTAGGGCCATCAACATTCCCACTTTTAAGTCTCGCTTGCAGAGTACTAAATAGTATTCCAAATTGCTTTGAGGCTTTTCTGATAGACATGCCATTACTAACGGCTTTCATTGCCTGCTCAAGCTCTTTAGCAGTCCATTTAGCCTTTTCCGTCGTTCTTACCCGATTTCTGGGCATCTAAAACATAGAAAAGGGAAAAGCTTTCATGTTGAGGTAATACCGGTCACTTAAGCAACTGCGGAAAGAACAACTGACTGCCATTACCCCAAGAGCACGCTATATTTGCGAACGTTAAAACCAAATAACAAACTATTTCTTCATTGAAAACAAGTATACTATTAAATAATACCATTATTACAGTATAGTTTACGATATGCGATAATTCGTACCTAGGTGAAGTTCAAGTACTTACCGTGATATACAGATGATTATTTCTTAGATCACAAGACGCAAAAAACAACTTCCCTTCACAACAACTAGATGCGCAGTGCCAAGATGGCGTCACTCGCGAAGAGAGTTCCCTAGATCAGTGCTCCCAACCTTTTTATCGCCGTGGACCGGTCAACGTTTGATACTTTTACCGCGGCCCGCTGAGGAGGGACCGTTGATTGTTTATATTTTAGATTGTTTTGATTTAATAATTTTAATTTAATTGTATTTAAACATGCCTTCAAAATAAAATACAGTTACACTAAAAAAATGAATATAAAGTGATTTAACATTTTAACTCACTAGAACGCTAAATTAATAAGAACCCTGAGGTTCTTTCTTTGCAACGAGACGGTTCCATCTGGGGGTAATAGGAGACAATGACACCCGAAGTGTGTTGCTTATGTCCAGTTTATTCCGTTGTTCTGTTTCGGTTGCTGTCACTGCAGAAAACCCCGCTTCACACAGATATGTTGTCCCGATAAATCCATATTTCAAGTAGGACTCATGGTATTGTCTGTTAAAAGTTACATGTTTCTTTGATGTTGAAGGCTCTTCCTCTGTCTCTTCACTGGGCCTTTTCTTTTTCCCAAAGAAACTTTCTAACGACGTCTGTTTCGTATTCATTTTTGCTAATTTGTAGGTTAAATTTGAACAAACACGATATACACGTACACGAACCACTGTTAAACATGAGAAAGTACCGGTGAACAGAGAGAAGAGCGATACACACTTTCTCTTTACCAAAGCTAGAAGCTTGAAGCCGCTCAGCTCCAGACGTCACCTAAAACCGCCTCGATATCACCGCCTCGATATATATATATTTTGCGCATGCGCAGTATTGGTGCGGCTTTAGGTGACGTCTCTCAGCTCCCGGTTAACCTCTCGTCCATGGAAAGTCGCACAAACCCGAGAAAAATACACCACAGTAAATAAAATGGAAATAATTTAATGTTCCTTGGGCGGCCCGGTACCATTTGATCCACGGACCGGGGGTTGAGGACCACTGCCCACATAGGTGTAGCCAGCTGATGGCGCGGGGAGGTACCCTGATCAAAAAAATTCGTAAGGGAAAACATTCTCATAGGAGCGCGATTATAAGCCACACTCCGATTTTAAAGACTTTTCGAAATATATTAATAAAAATAGTTAAAAAAATTAATTTCAATTGAAAAAAAAATATTAAAAAATACTTTCATCAGGCCCTGTGTACAAGACAAGTAACTTCATTTCCAAATGCAAACAGGAAACTTTTTAAAACACTTAACACACATTAATTATTAATTACAATAAAAAAAAACCTTATATCTGGAAATGGCCTGCGGTAACTGAAAGGTCGTTTTACTCTATTTTAGTCATTTAAAATATTTCCAAACTGCAATTTTCTTGGGTGTATACTAGCAAAAACATCAATTACTCAGTCAATTGATATATTTTTGTTGTAGTGAATATGGATTAAAGCAATTCTTTCTTCATTCATCGCAGCTCTAGTGTACTTATTCCTCAAACTGCTTGCGAAAAACGTTCACATTCACAAGATGTCACAGGAAGGAAATACTCTGCAATTCGTACTCTGCAATACGAAAAAAAAACGCTGATATTTGGAAATAAATTTTCATGTATATATTTTAAAGCTGTAGCTGGTGTGTTTGGAAGATCTGATTGGGAATCAGATTTGGAATGTGCACACCAGCGCTTCATTTCTTGAGTTAAGAGTTTTGGGGTTGGCAATTCATCATTATAAATCTCCCTCAATTGCTCCAAAGCATTTTCTTTAGTTTCGTTCAATGAAATTGAAGGTAAAATGGATAAGCTTTTTTTTCTTGTCTAGTGAATCGCGATTTCAAATTTGATATTATGCTGTCAAGTAACGGTATGGCTAAATTTACTTTATAAAAATTAAACTTATATTTCTCATATTATATTAACTTCGATGAACTTGTCTTTCCGCAATTCGTGGCACTGAGGGTTCTATATTGATTTTTTGACCCATCAAAACTGCTTGAGGATAGCTACTTTCATAACCTTCATCCACTGTATTTCTTTCTGAAATGTACAAATTTATTATTTCTTCGATCTGATTGTAGGCCTCAACGATGTCGGTCGCTCGGCCTTGAAGCTTAATGGTTATCCCTTCTAAATGTGACAAATACTGGTAAGTGGTGACAAAAGTTGCTATAAAATCAAACGATGTTATAGAATTGAGTAATGCTCTTTTACACTGAGCACTCCAGGTAATGTCAGAGTATGATTCTGACTTTGCGCCATATACGATGCGCTCAAATGCTTCAACTATATAAATGAAACTTTGATAGAAGTGTTGATAGGCTTTATGCCTCATGGCCCATCTTGTTCTGCAGAGGTCTAATAGAACTTTTCGTCTGCCTAAATCACGTACTGTGCTCTGGCTTACTATTTCCGTAAGGAGTAATAAATTCCAAAAAGGAGTTTGGGACTATTCAATAAAAAAGGCACACATCCTTCAGTCTGGCTAACATATTCCTTATTTCTGGAATTTTGCTCGATTGCGCTATAACCAGATTTAAGCAATGTGAATTGCAGTGAAAGTATATAGCTTTTGGAGCATACTTCTTAAGGGGACTCTGTACCCTTTGAACAATTTTTTTTGTTTAAGCCCTTTACAACACTCTTTTTGCATATTATTAAATGATTTTATTAAGGAAAATAATTTTATTAAGAAAAAAGACAATTCTACTGATACAATTTGAAAAATTTAATTTTTTTTTAAAATTTAAATAATTTTTAAAACCTAACTTCTCCTACAATTTCTAACTTCTTGCAACCCTTTTCAATAAGGTTCTTTGAAGTGTCTTCTATAACTTTAAGGATCGGATTCTTAAAAAGTTAATTAGTTCGAGAGAAAAAAAAATAAAATGTTGATACATATGTAAAAATGCAACAAAAGATTGAGTTTTTTGTACATATCTATTTTTAAAAAAAAAAACTTTTGATTTTATTGCAAATCCGATCCTTAGTTTCATAAAATGCACTATAATGAACATCCAGAAAAAAAATCAAGTCAATTGAGAAATATATATTTAAGTTTCAGTATTTTGAACATATTGATATACTGAAAAAACACGAACTGAGAAAAAGCACTTTAAAGGTTTTAACTTTGAAAAATTATTCCAAATCCATTTTAAATTACTTTAAATGTTATTTTAAATTATTTATTATACACTTACCTTTAAAACTGTAGCTGTTTCATTGAATTTAACTATATTTATTTTACATAAGCGACCATTAGCCGAAACTTTAGTTGTCACACATTGAAAAGAAAATCGAGATAAAATATAAATAAAAATTGATTTTACCAAATGCATTATTATTTTTACACCATGAAATACATTTGACTCATTTCATTAGGATATAGCTTAATAAATATGATGATGTTTATATTATAAAAGACATACAAGATTTGAAAATATATTCATATCATAAAAACACACAATATTTCGTAACCTTATGCATATCATTTCTGCATAACTACCATTATTTCTTAACTTTCTTTTAAAAATATCCTGCACTGTATGTTACACCTTCCTTCTTTTTAACTAATATGTCTCTTTTTAAAATTGCTTTTGTAACCAGTTTACGTGCAAGTTGATATTTTGCACTTCGTCGTTTTTGTCGAAACATTTATTTTCGAAAATCGAGCGCAACACCGAGATTCATGAAACACTTTCCTAAAGGTACACCTAAGGCATTCTGTGCTTCTTTTATGCAGCGCAGTGTACCTTTATTATATTCACACACAGCTTCAATTACACAGAGTTTTACACGTTTTTTATGTGCAAATGTTTCTTTAGGACATTTTGCCCATGTCACACTGTGCAAGCTTTCGTTTGCATTTTGAGTTCCACAGTTTATACACGATATTAACGAACGAAAGCAGATCGGAAAAAGTAAACAACGTTTCTTTATCAATTAAAATTACGATTAAGCACTTTCATCTTCTTCCTGGTAGAAATATTTTGTAAAACAGGGAGTATTCAGTTGCAGATGCGATGTAAACAGAGCGGAAACAGAGAAGTAGGCGTGGTATTTAAAGGGACACAGTTGCAGTCAAAAGCCTTTTTAATATATTTATAGTTCTCGGATCTTCACGAAACTTTGTCAGGATATACTAGGGATGTCAAGGTATATTTTAAGCAAAAAGTTTGAAAATCGGTATTTTCGTCATTTTTCGCCAAATGAAGGGTACTGAGTCCCCTTAATTCTAGATTGAACTCCAACTGTTTCTGATGACATGTTTGGAGCACCATCGCAACTTCGGCCAAATGCATATTTTATATCCAGCCCCAGTTTCTCAATTGTTCGCATAAATTCTCCTGTAAATAAATTTTAAAAATTCCTCTCTACTACTTTTCCCGCTATCAGCAAATCGAATACAAAGTGATATAATGGGACGTCACTTCATCTGCAATGATGGAGAAATATTTAGAATTTTTAATTTTTTCTATGATATCTTTTTGTATTACATGATGGACGATAATATTAAGTAACTCGTTTTGTATGCTGGGAGATATATAAGTCGCATTTCTCATTATTGGAGAATCCAGGTGTTCCCTTTAATCTTCGTTATATAACGAAATCATTTTGAGTGCAGCTAAAACATTTCCAGGATTTTCTAGATCTTCCAGACTTCACGGTGACCTCTTAGAGCTATTCCCTATTTTCCACAAAATAATATGGCCTGTATTATATGCCGAAGCATTTTTCTGTGTTTAAATCTGGTGGTCAGAAATTTTGGTGACTGTCTTATTGCAGAAATTTTGTGGTAAACTTTACCAGAGCGGGGGGAGGGCGGGCACCCCTCTGGCTATGCGTATGGCCCTAGATGACCACGAGGCAGCAGCACAGCGTTTTTGTCATAAAGCAGATGCGAGATACCTTGGTGACCGCCATTACCGGGTGTCCGTCATTACCCCAGTCTCCCCTATAACTTAAAAATTATGGCTGCCTATTTTGTTTTTAGCACATAAATTCAGAACATTCATCCTAAATATTCCAAAATGGCAAATAAATTTATATTTTTAAATAATAAATCTGGCTTATTCATTTGTCCATTTAATTTGAAACTACACTTAAATATTCTATTAAAACTGTATAATAAATATTTCTTATTGAGATTAAAAATAATTAATTTTAGCAAATATTGCTATAGTGTATGTCATGTATAAGGGTTTGACGGATTTTAGGCGTCCTCCCCCCTTAAAAAACTGGCATTTATTAAAAGAAGTCAAAATATAAAATTTGCAGAAAAATAATATATTTCTTCAAAATTATTAAATTACAATTCGCA
The DNA here is from genome assembly GCA_951213105.1 of Amaurobius ferox. Lineage (NCBI taxonomy): Eukaryota > Metazoa > Arthropoda > Arachnida > Araneae > Amaurobiidae > Amaurobius > Amaurobius ferox. The sequence continues at coordinate 23,562,106 of OX578138.1, read as the reverse complement.
CAAATTGATTTTTAATTTATTTTTAAAAATTTTTACTAACGGCATAAATACGAGTATACTGCTATTACAGATTGTCTGTTGAAATTGGCTAAATATATCTATATTGAGGAGAAACTACATAGACTTTGCAGTAAAAAATGTGCTTACTTGACAATCTAAATAATCCTGTAAGTTCTCAAAATTATTTCATCAGATAACAGAAAATGACAGATGATACAACATCAAAACAAATGTAATTTATTTCACTTTTACTAGCTGCATTAATTACAGAAAAATTATTTTTAAGATGTCAAAGTTAATAATAGACAGCATTTTTATTTGAAATGAGTTTTAAAATGTCCAACTACACTAAAAACATGGTAGCTCTTTCACAAATTCAAAAATGTATTTAATTTGTTGAGCTTTCTAGAATTTGAGAACAGCTATATTTTGAAAAAACAAAAAATAAAGCTTCTCAAATAATAAAACTCCATCATTTAAAAAAATATACTTCTGTCCTATTTTAAATGATCCAATTGAATTCATTTTCTAATTAAAATTTACGCCTGAAATGATTATGTATATGTTCCAAGGCAAATTTGGAACATTGCGAATTATGGAGGGAGTACAACCTACAAAGATGGTCCCTGTGCTTCTCCTACAATTCATATACAGTTCCCTAAGAGAACACCTGCAAAAGGATGAGCAAGCCATGTTTCTGGGAAATATAGACAGCGATGGCTCAGTTACAGAGGGGCGCACAGCAGGGCGTTCTTGGGGAGAGCTGACCCTTGTCCGTTTTTCGACCGCACGTGCACCCAGGGTCATGGGAACCCCGGTCCACCTGCCAGATATTAATTCTGGGGTGATCGCCTTCCTCCTGTCATCACAGCACCCAACAGCTGGACATAATTCTGAAATATCCAATGAAAATACCAGGGGCTTCAATTGGGGGAACCAGTAATAAACCTGGGGCTGAATTGCGTAGGAGGAGACATTTTTCGGATGTTCGAAAGAGTGTTAGATTTTCAAAAAAGAGAGAAGAGAATTGATTTTGTGCTCCGGGAGAGAAGGTTCTCCAAAAAGACGTCTGCAGTGATGACCGGCGTTTCCTCCGCCGAAGTTCCCCGCATCCAACGACGACCCAACGAAGCACCGAAGGTACGAAATGCATGTCCCTTATACTCAGTCTGTTTGACACTATGTTAGTTAATTGAGTGAAATAATCAGGGTGAATTTAATTGTAAACTTAAATGAAGGAGATTTTTAATTATATACTTTAAATATTCATGATTAAGAAAATGTCAAACACGAATGTCAATGAAGAGTGATTATGATTTAGTAAGAGTGTTAATTGAATCAATTAAATATGTTTTTATTATTATTTTTAATTTCCTTTTTGTTAATAAATATATTGTTAATGTTTTATATCATGTCCGTTGTCCTCATTTTCCATTAATTTGATTTTCATGTATTTTTATTCGACACGGCCAATGTCGGAGATTGTTTTAATGAACAATATTACTGAATTATGCGTTCTGACCGGACGTGTGGTTAAAATCCACATAACAGTATATATCATTGCTGAAGGTATCGAGTCTTTTAAAGATTTTTTCAAAAATTCATTTCTAGAAATTTGGGGAGAGGTGTTCTTTTGGATATTCGATTGAACTTAACATCAATAGGATTCCAATATTTACTGATTGTATTATTCGTACCGAATTACGTACAAAACATTCCATTTTTTCGTGAGGAGATATCGCATCCATAAACTCATGGGCACACACACTGACGCATACGCACACACTAGCACACACACTAACATACACTCACACACACTAGCATACACGCACACACACACGCTAGCACACGCAGCAAACACACCATCATACACGCACACATACACTAACATACACACACACTAACATACACACACGCTGACATAGTTCCATTTTGTTGCTCCAAGTCCTCTGGACGAGCCGGACGGCCTGGGGCTTTCACACGCTGACATAGACACACACTAACATACACACACTAGCACACGCATATATACTAACATAAGCATGCACTAACATACACACATAGTAACATACATACACTAACATACACACACAGTAACATACATACACTAATATACACACACTAACAAACACACGTATACTAACATTCACACACATTCTAACATACACACACATAATAATATACATTACACAGACACCAACATTCACACAGTAACATGCACACATTAACATACACACACAGTAACATGCACTTCCCGGCCGTCCAAGCAGTTACCTTACACCTTTCTGGTAGGTCGGACGGTCTGGGTCTCAAGAACAACAACACAGTAACATGCACACATTAACATACACACACACTAACATACACACACACTAACATACACACACACTAACATACACACATACTAACATATATCTGCTAACATAAACGCACGTACACACTAACACACATGCGCACACTTACGTACACACACACATCACTTCAAAATCGTTCGATTCGAGTCTATGCTTAAATTGGGTTCTTCCATTGAAAATTCGGACTGGAAGTTTCGACCTCGTCATAATACTTTCCCTATACTATATTATGTATATAGGGAAAGTAATATATTATACTATGCATGTACGGAAAATAATACATTATACTATGTATGTAGGGAAATAAATGCATTATACACTGCGTGCAAGAAAAGTAATACATTATATTATGGGAAAGTAAAAAGGTGTTCTTTTGATGGGGAGGTTAATATTTCTGTGTCACACATACTCAATTAATACCTTTTATGTGTAAAACGCATTTCAATCATTCTACATGTAAAAGCAATAGGTCAAAATCATAAGATTGTTTTCCAAAAGACAGGTGTTAGACTCTTTAGATTTTTAGATGAGCAACTTTCTATCCCCTCTTCTGAAAGCTTTAAGCTTCCGAACATTGCGTTTGATCTGGGAGTTCCTTATATTAGTTTCGGACATCTACCTATGGTAACCATGGCAACTGCATCCCGAAGTTTTCTATTTTTGTACCGGAAGTAAGTAGAAAAAATCGTATTATCTGATCGGAAAGAGCCCGGGAAATCCGGAACACTTGAAATTCAGTTACTCTTTCACTTCTGAGGAAACTGAATTACGGCTTGTACAGTGGGGTTGTAATTGGGCCTAAGACAGGGCGTAGAAGCATACTTTGTGTGAACGTTTACTGTTATTAGTATTTTTTTGTAATCAAATTTCTTTTCTCTTGCTATTGAATGCAAAAAAGTGTCATTTTCTCGAAAATTTGCGAAATCCATATTTTTAGTCGGAAAAGCACGTTTTGAGGCTCACTGGGCTCCATTCGAACACTTTCAGACACATGGCTGTGTGAGTATGTCAGACAGTATGTATATAGACAGATATGTAGAGACAGAGAGAGAGAGAGAGATGGATAAATAATTATATACATGATAGAGAAAGCTGGATAAAGATATATGGATCCATATATAAAAGATATTAAAAACATAGATAAAGGGAGAGAGAAGGAAGACAAAGAGAAGAAAGAGAGAGAGAGGAAAGAAGAATAGAGAAGATAGAGGAGATAAAATTGTCGATATGATTGCTCAGATCGCTCGGATTGAGCAATCCTATTACTCGGATCGCTACGAAATTTTAATTGCAAATGATTGTTATGTTAGAAACTAGAACTAGATAAAGTTTATTTTAATACACATGGCTAAAATAAATTCGATTAGAGATAGTTAAAAAGGTGATAGTTAAAGAGGAACAAGGGAGAAAGAAGATGAAATGATGTTTTAATTTCTTAGAAATAAAAGATTTTCACCCCATTTCATATGTACAATAATGATAATTCCTGATCAAAATGGTGAAGGCTTGGGCTCCTATTAAGGATAACAACATGCATGGACCAGTTTCGTGCCTATGCTTATTACGTTTTCTCGTTGCCATTGCAAGAATCTGCCATTTCATATATCTATTACATAGTGTATCCGACACCGATTCATGGATGCTATAATGCCAGGAAATTAAAATGTTATTTGTGTGGCATTTTCCGAGAATATCTGGAACCCATTATAAGAATTTGTGCAACATTCGGTTCAAAGGGTAAAAATAATTCTCCCCTATTTCCTTCTTCGCTGCCCCAGATTCACAGACGACCGAGCAGTTTGGTAGATATTTAGTTTGAAAACAAAAGCAGCTGATCGCACCAACAGTGCATTTATAATTTTGGGTTTTATAAAATTACGAATTCAAAAGATGCCATACTATTACTTTGATTTGGTATTATATTATCATTATTGGTATTGTGCTAAAATTTGACTGAAATTGAATGAAAATTTACTGAGAAAACAATAGTTTTCGGATTTAAAGGAACTTTTAGTTGCAATTTCAAGTATTTTTATTTATTTATTTTTATGTATTATTATTCATAAAATATAAATAACGTTTATTTATTTTATTAATGCAAATTACTTAAATTTATTTATTTTATTAATACAAGTTATTTAAACGTATTAATACTTATTATTTATTTACTAAAATTATTGATTTATATATTAATAAAAATAAAACTTATTTATTTTGTAATTTTGTATAACTGCCTTGCTTTAATTCCTGGGCAACATCGGGTACATTTTCTAGTTCCCCAATAAAAGCAATATTGTAGTTTCAATAGATAAACTAATTTTTTTTTATCTCAAAAACCCTTAAGATAACAAAAAGAACAAAATAGCAGTAACAACCTTTTTTCTTCATTTTTTGACCTTTACAACATTCACTCCCTAATGTGCTCGAAACTTGTCTAAAGAAGCTTCGGCACTTCATGTTTTCCATCCATCTGACTGAAACAAGACAGGACAAGATGCTGAAGTGGGAGATAAAGAATCAATCACTTTCGGAGAAGGAGGAAAAAATGTTAATTGAATGTTAGCAGTGCCACCTGGTGGTAAAACTTTCAGTATTAAATCTGAAGAAAATAATTTAGGATTTTAAATCTATATAAATAAAAATGAAAATCTGTCTGTCTGTCTGTCTGTCTGTCTGTTTGTCACACCATCACGGGAGAACGGCTGAACCGAATTTGATGAAATTTTGTGGGTAGCCCAGAAATAGCCCCACTTAAAATTATATCCGTGTTTTGAGTTTCTACGACCAGTGGTTCTCGAGATATTAGTAAAAAACGATGTTTTCGTTTGTCTCATCATCACGGAAAAACGGCTAAACCGAATTTAATGAAATTTGGTGAATAGCCTTGAAATATCCCCCCATAAATTTTGTCCAAGTTTCGAGTTTCTAAGACCTGGGGTTGTCGAGATATTAATGAAAAACGGAACTTTTTCCTAGGAGTTCTACTCCCTAACTCCGTGGTTTATCCAAACAAAAAGCTTGAAAATCGTTTGAAAGTGAATTAAAATTTAATCTCTGAGTTTGATGGGAGATTTTTTGCGTTAATTAGTCACTTTCTGAAAACATGAATTGTTTGAAACATGATTTAAAGGGGAAATCTATCTCCATGATTCATGGTTTATTTAAAACACGCTTTTACGGAACAATGAGAAGTATAAAGAAATCAAAATCGTTATTTAATTTCGCAGTTTATGTTATAAGACATGACATATTTAACATGTTATAAGATTCTATCTTATATCATGTTACTCAGAAACGCAATTAAATTAAATCTGTCTGTTAATTTTAATAATTATTTTTTCGATTTGAATAATAAATAAATGGATATAAAAATATATTTTAGAAAAGAACGATTTGATTTTTCTTATAGCATTTTTGACTGGATAATATCAATTACGGTCTTCAGGTTTAAAAATTATTATTATTTATATTTTCGGGGATTATTGATTCAAGGATTATTGATATTTTCAAGTTATTATGCAATTATTTTATTATGACAAAAATTGTTTAAACTCATATATTGTATGTTGTACGAATCTTCTACAAATACACGTGTATATCTTTTAATCTGCGAGAATATAAGTAGTACAGGTATATTGACATATGTTTTGATATATATTGGCATATATTGGAATCAATTACGACCTTCTGGTATAAAGAGTACGGATATTATTGATGTTTCCAATTTATTACGTCATCTCTTTTATTTTGGCAAATATTTTTGAGACGCATATTGTAATACGGGTAATCTTCTACTAACACATTGGCATATTTTCTGATCTGCGACAATATAATTAGTACGGGGTTGCATATATTCATTCAATTCCTATTTTTTCTTCTGTAAATTTTCTTACAAAAGGGGGCAGGATGTTTTATTCTTCAGATCTGATCGTGAAGATAATTTTGCATAGTGAGAACATATATTCTTAAACTTCTCTTTAGGAGCAATAAATTTAATATTTTAACAGAATTTGCACATGATTGCGAACTTTAAGTTTCTTTAAATTATACACTCCGTACGAATAACGGGTGTGCTGTTAGTGGTTAATAAATTTTAACATTTTAGGAGGATATATAATGTTGCTCGGCATCGCAATTAAATTAAATGTGTTTGTTAATGTTTTTATTATTTTTTTTCGATTTAAATAATAAATAAATGGATAAATGGATATAAAAGTATATCTTATGAATGGACGGTTTGATTTTTCTTTTAATTATATTAATTGCTGACTGCGTACATCAATTGCATTTATTTTGGCAAAGAGTTTTCAAGCTTATATCGTATTTAGCTACTAAACTCATATATTGTGTTTAGCCAATAAATTCATATAGCCGATTGTTGAAACAGAAAAAGAGTAGAGCGGGTATATCTTCTAATACAATAGTAGTGTTTTCATTTAGTATATTGAAACGGGATAAGAATGTTTCATTCAGATCTGCAAATTCAAAGCTACGAATTTGGAGGGATATCGCTAATTTGACAACTTTTCTTAAACTTTGCCAAATTGACGGAAATGTCGCCAAATTGATATAAACGACACACAAACAGCTGCCATAAACCTTCGGGTTGGTCGTGTGGCTTGGGTCTTCTACATATCAATGAAATTTTTTTTTGTTTTGTTAGAAGAGAGTACTGAAATGATGTTCGGTTAGCATTTATCTGTCAGACCAACCATCCTACTTAGTAATACATTTAGCGAATTTTTAAAATGTCACCAAATTGATAAAAATGTTTTCAAATCTATAAAAATATCTTGAAATTGATAAAATTGCGCTACATAAATGATATTAATTGTTTTTTGTTAGGGGATAGTATTGTGATGATACTTCGTCAATTTGTCGCAAAGTGGAACTGTCAGTTCTACAGTCCCACTTGGCGATAAATTTGGCGATTTTTTAAAATGTCGTTAATTTGACGAAACTGTCGCCAAATGTTCCATAGAAATATAACTATTTAGACGATATTTTTTCTACCAATTTATTTGAAGCAAATGATATCATGTAGCTTAGCAACGGATTTAAATCCAATGTGTTTATGCGGCAGACGATTTTTATTAAATCCTTTCCGATTTGAATAATGAAGATATGTATATAAAATAAATTTCATTGCCATTTCATTTTGGACTGGATAATATCAATTATACTCTTCAGGTTTAAACATTATTATTATTGATATTTCCCGGAAATATTGATTCAGGGATTATTGATATTTTTAAGTTATTACGCCATTGTTCTATTGCGGCAAAAATTGCTGACACATGCATATTGTACGTTGTACGAGTAATCTTCTAGGAATGCACGGGTATATCTTCTAACCTACGAGAATATAAGTAGTACGATTAATTATATATTCAATTTATTACGTCGTCTGTTGTATTTTACCAAAAAACATTTGTGACTCATATTGCAAAACGGGTAATCTTCTACTAATAATCGGACATTATAAGTAGTACGTGTATATCTTCCCATATAATTTTAGCACTTTAATTTTGACATATATTGGAATAAATGACTGTCTTCAGATTTAAAGATTACGGGTTTATTGGTATTTTCAATTTATACATGTAATCTACTAATACAGGTTAAATTTTCTAATATTCGCGTATATAATTAGTACGGGTCCCATACAATTTTAACGCTTTTATTTTGCATATATTGATTCAATTCCATATTTTTTTTATATTTGCTTACATAAGGGGTCCAAGATGTTTTATTCTTCAGATATGTCCATGAAGATAATTTTATATAGCGAGAACAGAGATTCTTAAACTTCTTTTTAGGAGCATTATATTAAATATTTTAACAGAATATTTTGATTAAACATGTCATTTAGTATACTATAAGAATTTGGGCATGATTATGAATTTCAAGTTTCTTTATATTATATACTCCGTACGAAGAACGGGTATGCTGCTAGTTATAAATATAATTTAAAGTGTGTTCTTAAAAGTTTTTTATCCCTGCTTTCTCCGAAAGTATTACAATTGCTTGCCATACTTGCGTATAATATATTGGTTATTTCTTCTATTTAGCCCTATATGTCTATAATTGTGAATTATACTAAATGTAAATAATTAACAGTAGCGTAGCATGAGATTTTTGCATGACCCTTTTATGAATAATACAGATTCAGTGGATTTTGGAAGATTGAGCGCAAATTTTAAATTTGAGTGGCTGACGACTACGCAGGATATTAACCTGGAAAAAAATAGTATTAGCCGGAGGCTAAACTGAGGTAAAAAATCTGATGTGGGCAACACATGACTTTCCTTATATAATGTAATGAAATTACTACTTTTACAGTAAAAAAATTGGTTTTTCTTAAAGTAGATACTAATATTCTTTCCAAGATATTGAATTTTCGACAATTGGTCGTCATTTTCATTGATTTAGCGTCCTTTTTATCCATTTGGCGAGATTTTCGTTAATTTGGCAGCATTTAAAAAAGTCGCCAAGTTGGCGACATTCCGCCAAATTCGTCGCCAAAATCTCGCCAAACGTCATGGACGAAGAAATAAGTTATTCTTACAGCAGATAAATGACTACTGGCGTTAAAATACAAAAGTATTACTCAAAGTATCTTTTTTCATGAATGGAACGAGCTAGATCCACGAGAATGATGTCACCCAATTTATCGCATGGTATTACATATGAAAAGTGAACATGTTTCTTAATAGGAAATATTTTATTTTATTTTATATGACTTTTTGATAAGTTTTTTGAAAAATGTGCAATATCTCAAGAACGGTTCATGTTAGCATTCTAAAATTTATGTCAATCGTTTTCTAATGAAAAATTACATAAGAAATGTCTATTTGCGTAACTTTATTAGTGGTTTTGATTTTTTGACGATTTTTTCAAAATTTCATTCGAAAATTTAGGGGGTTCTGAACATTCGATTGCGTATAAAAACAATAGGCTTCCAGTGTTTACGAATTGTGATTTTTGCACCAAATTTGGTTCGAATCTGTCCATTCGTTCGTCAGTTATCGTCTCCACAGACTCACTGACACACACACACACACACACACACACACACACACAGACATCACTTCAAAAATGTTTGATTTGTGATCAGGGATGCTTGAAACGTGCTCTCCCGTCGAAAACTCGAATTCGAATTTTCTACCCCGTCACAATACTTTCCTTATACATTATGTATATAAGGAAAGTAAAAAGAAGGAGGTGGTCAATCAGATTATCAGTTGTCCGCCTATCTGACATTAGAGGGTGGAGAATGCAGATTCCACTTCGACGATAAGAGCTTGCAATTCCGTTTCAGTAGCTCAACGGTAGAGCGTCGGCTGGCCAGTTCGTAGAGCCAGGGTTCGATTCCCTGTTGGGGCAGCAAAGTTCTTTACAATGTTTCGGAATTTCGAGTGAGATCTCTATTGGAATTCACTCTTTTTATTTCCTTGGTAAGTAAAATAAAATAATTTAACATAAAAATGCAGAATGCATGAAATGCACGTTATTTTAAATACCTTACCTACGTAAGATGAATACATACACAGGATATAACATTTTAAATGTTTTCTTATTTATAAATTAGATGAAATTTTGCAACCACTATATTAAATTGGAAGTAGAAATATATTTGAATATTATTAGCAAGTGACATAAAAAAGTACCAGTCTTGTAAATATAAACAGAACTAACAAAATTAAAGAATTTAAAAGAGTACACTGAACATTAGTCAGAAATAAATCTTGAACTTGACAAATTCAGTTGAAAATCACTGTACTCAACAATGTACTGTAACACATTTTTATTTTAATTATTTACACATACTATACTGTAAAAACTTCAAAATATGTTATATTATAACTACAATATGCTAAAAATCGGCTAAATAAATTATTAATTTCTTTTGTCTGAGATTCTCACGTAACGTGATTTCATTCACGAAATCACATTTATTCTTTCTAAAACTCCCAAATACGTAAGCGGATGATTCGCCATATTGATGCCCAGATAAGATGTCTACTTTGCAAACTACTTAAGTTTAATGGTAGTCATTATTAGCGAATCTTTTTGTCCTGATCTTGTTTAAAGTTAGTTGAATGTCAAGATATTCGTGGAAATTCGCCTCATGTTCTTTAGAATTTTAAAAAGTTATCATTTTCTGAGAAGATTAATTAATGGTACCTCGCTTGACTTTAAATAGTGGTTCCATTGGCCTTTCCCGATAAATTTTTCTTTCTCACCTCCCCCCCCCCCCCCTCACCTTCCCGTCATTAGGAAAACGTCGCGTTCAGCATCCAATCATTGTCTTTTACGAAGGGTTTTAAAAGGAGAAAACAATAACCACATCTGTTTTTGAGCTATCATTATTAAAGCTCTTATCAGGCTTCGATTCCATATTTTTCATCATATTTTATACAATACCATAATTATCGTCACAGTATAGGCTAAACAGTTTTATCCTCAAAAATCTGTAAAGATCCGTTTTAATAGGAAAAATACTTTAAAAGTGCCACTTTAAGCAAGTACATTAAAACAATTTCCTCAAAGATGCATTCGCATAATTATTGAAAAATTATAATAAATAAAAATGTGTTGAAATATTTTCTTAAAATATACGTTTTTATTAGCCGCTATGTACTACTCTACGTCACTTCTAAATAATATATGTCTCAGAGAACTGAGTAATTAAGGCAATAGAAATGCTAAATTTTCTGTAAATTCTAGTCAATATAAGCAAGCTCATATTCAATAACGGGTGTATTGGGGATCATGTATTTATTTTGGGAGGCGACACAAACACATTGATTCCTATTGGTTGTCGGTTAGGCAACCGACATATATCTCTCTATATAGTGTTTGTTCTCCCATTCAATATTCGACCTCCTGATATTCCACATTCTGTCTACGTCCATGATTAAAGCAAGGGAATGTAGTGGTAGTAAAGTACCTTCATAAGCATGTCAAAAGACGAAGAAGTCTCACTCGTTGATTCATAGTCGTATCTCCGGAATGAACTACAAGCCAGAATTTTTATACGAATGCGTTGGTTTCACTTTCCAGTTGGTTTCCCTAGTATTCAATGGATGAAGACTCGGGTATCGAGCTAGAGATATATGGTTAGAATATGTAGTGTCTCGTTTTATATTTAATTAGAATACCAAGTGACTATCATCATTCTGTTTTTTAAGTTTGTGTAGTTAGTCTCTTGGAAACAGTAGTTCAGAAACTATGGTTTTCTCTGTACACGTTTTTAATTGCTTGTTCTAAATTTTAATACATATGTTGTTTTGGTTAATGAATGTCTTGTGATTCCTTTAGAATTATCTGCCACTCGGATCACTTTAAAATTACATAACAGAATCCTGGTAAGGACAACAGTATATTCTAATAGCACCGGATCTCGCAGGTTAGATGTCGTGGATCTTGAAAATTACAAAGTATCGAGTTCTTTTGAGGATTCTACGATATATAACATCGATTTTCAATTCACGAGTGCAGCAAACCTCTCATCTGCTTTACTGCAGATGATCCGTGTATAGTGAAGACCTGGTCATCATTCGAATCCCACTGCAGTAATTGACCGATGCTTGACCATAAAACATGAGATTTCAGTTTCGTGAGCCATTTCTTATGACAGGGGATTTACAACAAAGAACTTTGGTAGAACACCTTCACTTTTACAACAGTCAAATGTACAGCCTAAATAACCACCCACTGCATGTTACAGTTATAGGATGACAATACCAGACCTCACACGGCGAGACGCTCTCAACAGTGCCTTAGTTAGATTCATACTTTCCCATAGCCATTGAATTCACGAGGCTTTCTGCTAATTGAGCATGCTTGTGCTTTGAATGAGAAAGCAATTATAATCACTGCGGAATGTGGGTAAACTAACTTAACAGTACATGAAGCATAATCTGCCGCAAGCCAACATTAGACTCTAACTTGAATCCATGCTGCACCATATATCATCTTTAAATATTTATTTAGTGTATGAATTTTAATAGTGATTGGCATTTTCCCGCCAAAGCGTGTTGTTATTTTCTCAATCAATACAGTGTATATCTTTCGCCAAAAATGCCGAGTATTTGCAGTGCTTAGCAACTTCGTTTTGCTAACTTTTCTCTGAATGACTGTTGAATTGCTTATCGGTGCCATATAATAATGCATTTTCGTAATGTGCATTGATATTAATCTTGTAGACGTACCCTCTTTTAGATATTGATCTTAATAGAGATTAATCGTAATAGCATACATGTTCTATGGATGGAGCTTATTTTATTAGGTTATATATATTTTTACTTTCCTTATATACATAATGTATAAGGAAAGTATTGTGACGGGGTCGAAAATTCGAAATCGAGTTTTCGACGGGAGAGCACGTTTCAAGCATCCCTGATCACGAATCAAACATTTTTGAAGTGATGTCTGTGTGTGTGTGTGTCAGTGAGTCTGTGGAGACGATAACTGACGAACGAATGGACCGATTCGAATCAAATTTGGTACAAAAATCACAATCCGTAAACACTGGAAGTCTATTGTTTTTAAACGCAATCGAATGTTCAGAACCCCCCTAAATTTTCGAATGAAATTTTGAAAAAATCGTTAAAAAATCAAAACCATTAATAAAGTTACGCAAATAGACATTTCTTATGTAATTTTTTATTATAAAACGATTGACATAAATTTTAGAACGCTAACATGAACCGTTCTCGAGATATTGTACATTTTTCAAAAAAATTATCAAAAAGTCATATAAAATAAAAAAAAAATATTTCCTATTGAGAAACATGTTCACTTTTCATATGTAATACCATGCGATAATTTGAGTGACATCATTCTCGTGGATCTAGCTCGTTCCATTCAAGAAAAAAGATACTTTGAATAATACTTTTGTATTTGAACGCCAATAGTCATTTATCTGCTGTAAGAATAACTTATTTCTTAGTGCATAACGCTTGGCGAGATTTTGGCGACAAATTTGGCGGAATGTCGCCAACTTGGCGACTTTTTTGAAATGTTGCCAAATTAACGAAAATCTCGCCAAATGGATAAATATGACGCTAAATCAATGAAAATGACGACTAATTGTCGAAAATTCAATATCTTGGAAAGAATATTAGTATCAACTATAAGAAAAACCTATTTTGTACTGTAAAAGTAGTAAATTCATTACATTATATAAGGAAAGTCATGTGTTGCCCACATCAGATTTTTTAATAATATAAACCTGATTTTTAAAATTGATATGCAGTTTTAATAAGAAATTGATAATTCTAAAGTTAGTATTAACAATTGAAAAAGGTATGCAGTTATATTTAGAAGTAGATGTAGGGATAGAAAATTATAATACAATATAATATTGTTACGAACTTGTAAAATGATCTGTCTTTCTTCTCCCTCTAATCGAACTATCTTTTGAAAAACAGCCAGAGAAAATACCCATACAGCATCCCTTCCCATGACGTGAATCCGGGGTTGTCATATGCCAAAGTTCGGTTGACTGGATTTGGCGATTTATCGCCAATTTGCTGACATTTGGTGACTTTTCGAGGCTCGAGAAGGACCTCTAAACAACGATTATCCTACGAGATATAATATATTTATAGAAGTTTCTACAGTGAGAGTCCATAAAAGAGTCATCATTCAGTTGGAGAGCTATTGGCACTGAACTGTGATTTTCTTCAATGTTTTGAGAATAGTACGGATGTTTTGTGAAATGAAATACGTCAATATTTCGAGAATAGTATCAGTAGTTTTGTGAAATTAGTGGAGCATTTAAGTGCTCTTTTACGGTCTATTGTTCCTGTTTACGCTGTGCTCGTGAATAAACGTGTTAGTTAACCAAAAATTGGGACTCATTCTTGTATCCTGCACACAAACCCACGATTCCCGAGGATATGTTGTAACAATATTCTCAGGGAATAAACAAATACGTTATGAATAAAAAACACATGACTCAACAGATATGTATATCATCCTAATCAGTACGAGAAATAAAAAGTCATTATGTAAAGCAATTATTAATTTGATATAATTCTGTCATATTTCTACTCGGTGGCTATGATTAATTATTATTGATAATCATACATATTTACGTCTGCATGAGTCCTCTGCGACCCACAGACCCAAACGAATTGAACCGTGCTCGAGCTTGGCTTCTAAATATTAATGTACTAACTAAATGAAATTTAATAGAATTTAGGCCGCCAACAGGGTCAAGAGAGGTATTGCATATGGGTCCCGTAAGCTGGGGGGCCGGGGCCGCATAAATAGGTAATGAAATGCTTATTGTCCACAAGCAGAAAATTCCATAGCTTTTCCTTTCAGATTATTGAGCTTAATAGTAAACTGATGTGCAAGTGAGATTCAAAATGGCGGATTCGCCAACTCTTTATATAGAAGTTTTACTCGTGGCAAATATATGGCAGCTATCCGTTAGACTTATGGGTAAAGACTGTGTGGAGTAGTCTGTGAAAGTTTGAGATTGTATGTTTAATAAGTTGAGCTGGATATAATGCACATTCAAACATTTCTATTTTTAAGAATTACATTACTATTCTGGTATTTCAATCTTTCTTGCACAATACTTTTATGATAAAGTTATGCAAATACCTCATAAAATACCAGAATATTCTCAAACAAAGTAACGTAAGCTTACAAAATAAGAATAGACTGAGGGAGTAGTCGGTGAAAATATGAGGTTGTATGTTTGATAAGTTGAGCTGGGTAATGCGCATTCAAACATTTCAATTCCTAAAAATTACATCTCTATTTTGATTTCAAACTTTGTTACACAATGCGTTTACGATAAAGTTGTATAGAAACATCACCAGAATATTCTGAAACAAAATAGCATAAGCTTACGAAATAAGAATAACATACTTATTTATCTGGAACTGCGGGTAAGGAAAAATCTACTATATTCAATCGTACGCAATATTACCCAACATACCCCCCGTGTAGACCCCCCAACGTTCCTTCTGAATGTCTTTGCCCTATATATTTCTTACAAATAAGTCCCTGCGGAGTAATTTATGAGCTATATGCTTTCTTTGCAATTTGTCTGATGGAGCCAGTTATGTGCATAGTTGGAAGTGGCATTTTATATGAGCTGAAAGACATTGTATATTGCTTTGAAAATATGTTTTCAGACGATAAAACGATTCGCTAAAATGCTTGGACGAAGAAGTTTTATTCTTAAATGGTTTATGGTGAGATAAAAACATTCCATCAAGATAAAAAATATGATGTGTGCAGCACATGACTTTCCCTGCAGACTCCATTTCATTTTCTCTTTATTTCTTTAATAATTCATTAAATGGAGTTTAATTGCACAAAATAACACTGAATTTGAACTTTTAATTTAATGTTTGTTTTTATTTGGTAACTGGAAACCAATGGCGGAGGACACCATTCAATTTTATTGACCTCTTTTTGCAATTTCAATTGAAATCCATGCAGCTATGTCAGTTTTCTGGACATTTTTTTCAAGGCCTGTTTCTGTTTGCAGACAGTAATAAAAAAGTTGATAAGTTACCTGCATAATAGAGAATATATTACATTCTGCAGGAACTTGTGCAAAATAAAAGATTTAATGTACATGGTGTCCGTTGTTTTCTTTGAAGACACCGAATTATCTCTATAAGGTTCACACAGATCCATTTAAAGGTCAATACACAGAACTTCCGAGTTTCTGTTACCCCGCAATTCTTCCTTGTTCACTATCGCCCTCTAGTGGACGGATTTTGCTACACAACCGGTAAGAGTCTTAAAAGTCCTTTCAAAGGCGGAGAAACAAAAATGCAAAAATTCAACAATATCTAAAGTACGATTAGTCTTAGAGTAATGGGGTTGGTCTTATTCTTTTCTCATAAAAATCACGAATAAAACAAGCATTTAATTGATGTATTTGAGCATACGTTGTTTTTTATTTTAGATCTTTACGATGTTTGAGGGCCATTTCGTAAGAAATTAACAGGTTGTTCTTTTCCGAATCGTATTAAAATCTAATAAGCATCAGAGTAAGTGACTTATTTACCAAATTTTGTGGAATTTTTATATCTTTGGACTTTTTATGATAAAATGCTGAAATTTTGTACATCACCTTATTAGTGTATGGGGCACAGTTTACTCAGTGGAAATGTTTTTGTACGGGGACCGTATAAAAATTTAAATTTTGCATTTCTTAAAATTTAATTTCCTTGAAAATTTTAATCGATTTCATAAAATTCTGTACCTTTTTTTACGCAACTTTGTAATTTATTATATATGTCAATATTTAAGGATCATAAGATTAATATTTAAGGAATAAAATCCGGGGTCAATGTTTTCAGGACGCCCTGTATATTTTAAAGTAGAAGAGAGAATATAACTAGAAGAAATAATACACTAGAATACAACTTATATATCATTATATTCTCTTATATTATTATATAAGTTGTATTCTCCTTACAACCAGCACTATCATATATGAAATTTAAAATGTCTTTCTTTCTGGAAACCATAACCGCTTGAAAGCTTATTAATAACTCGATAGCTTATTAACCGAGTTATATACTACTTATGCATTGGCAGCAAGTTCAGGACTAAATAGCTTTCAGATTTCGTAAAGCGCTACGTATACGCACATTTTCAAGTTAATGTAACGTGTCTGTCTGTCGGTCTGTCTGTTTACTTATTTTTCTGCCAGTGATACGTGGATGCAAATGTAACAACTTGGGCAAAATATGTGGGAACAAGTTTAGGTGAATATGGATACCTTATCGACTTTGGCAAAATATTGGCATATTGATGGTAATTTGATATCTCTGGAAATTAAGTTTAATTTCTTTTATTATCCGTGTTGTTTTGTGGGAATTATTAATTTAATATGCTTGACCGGTTCATATATTTCAATATTCTTGACGAATATTCAGGTACGTTTTATAGGGAGTCTATAATGTCTTAAATTAGTTGGTTTTAATTAGGATGTGATATAGTAAATGTTAATAGTATAATGATTAATAATGTTGATTGTAAGTAGTACCTGCATTTGCCTGCGGATATTAAGAGTGCATATTTTCCAAATTCTTCCCTTCCCATAGTCGGGAAGACACCACTCGGGAGGGAAGGTTGGTTTCAGCGGGAGCCCAGACTCTGAATATTTTTAAGGGAGGAAAAAAGGATAATTTCATAAAGAGGTGAAAATGAAAAATGGTGTGTGTGGGGGGGGGGGGGGGGGAGGGGTAAGTATTTGTAAAGGGCCCCAAAATTGTGCATGAGTGATCCTGGTATATGTTGCGCGTATTTTGACTATGCCTTTTACAGCAATTCTATGTTTAGCAATTATGTGTGTTTTTCGTGCATTTCAAGCTGATAACTATTTCTGAAGTAGACAATTTTCTTAATTTTCAAAATTGGTAAAATTACAGCAAAATACTTGCTGAAGCATATTCCGAATGACATACACTCATGTCCAACACTTAAGCATAATTCGTAAAATGCGAAAAATTCGGAGTTAAGATGGATACAATGGTTTACAATCAGTTGTGGAGAATCGTCGAACGATGGTAAATCATTATGCATATGCAAAACAGTTCAGTCGACGTCGATATGCGCAAAACACCGGCGCACGTCGGAACGAGTATAAAACGGCATGGCCAGTTGAGGCAGAATTTCGCAATTGCTGTGGTACGGAACGTCATTAACAATCAAAAAGGACGAAAGATATCACAAAGATGCCAACTGGACATGTTTTTGAAGGGACGCATTATTGGAATGCTGGAATCCGGTCGATCCCAAACCAAAGCGTCTCGATTTCTGAATGTGTCTCAGTGTGTGATATCCAGACTGTGGTAGAGGTTCCAAACCACTCGAGATGTAACCTGACGACCAGTACCAGGTCGACCAAGGGTAACAACCGCTCGGCAAGACAGATATTTGATGAAAACTGCGTGACGTCAGAAGAACCGTTCTCCCAGACAACTGGGTTCAATCCTGACAGCCATCACAGGAGTCACTGTTTTGAGACAAACTGTTTCTAGAAGACTCAGACTCGTTGATCTCTATGCCAGACGATCGGCAGTTTGCATCCCCCTGACGTCTGCACAGAAATGTGTGCGTTTACAGTGGAGTTTGGAACATCGGCGGTGGAGTGGACAACAGTGGGGCAATGTCATGCTCAGTGACGTGACCAGGTTTAGCTTGCAAATTGATTCTCGTTGTACCACGATCTGGAGAGAACGTGAAACGCATTTTCACCCGGAAACATCGCACGGAAAGACATCATTTTCCGTTTGAGGGAGTCATGGTCTGGGCAGGCATCATGATGGACGGCCGCACAGACCTCCACATCTTTGACACGGGGTCAGTTACTGGTCAAAGATACAGAGACGAAGTCCTTGAGCCTACCGTTAGATTGTTTCGAAGTGCCGTTGGTCTTGATTTCATATTCATGTATGATAACGCGCCTCCTCACCGTGCGGCCTTGGTCGACGACTTCCTTCAAACTGAAGATATCCAGCACACGCAGTGGTCTGATAACTCTCCTGATCTGAATCCAATAGAGCATGTGTGGGATATGCTCGGGAGACATCTTGCAGCCCTCCGCTATCCACCAAGCTCCATTCAGGGTTAGAAAACGACCCTCCGTGCGGCTTGGAATTCTTTAAGCACACAACTCATCCAAACGCTAATTAAAAGTATGGGAAATCGTTGTGTAGCATGCGTGGCTACCCGAGGCTCCCACACACAGTATTAAACTGCATCACATTATTTTAATCAATCTGTTTCACTGAGGTTAACACTCGTATTGTGACAATTTTCTTTCAACCATTTTCTTTAGATAATAAAATCGTTATTATTCTTGTTTTGCATTGTTTTCTTCTTTTATAACCCTATCACACACTCATACCGCGTTTCCTTCCATTCCGATGTAGATTTCCTGAAATTTTCACATAAACAGCAACTATACTTTTGGATATGAGTGTATGTCGACTATCAAGTATTCGCGATAGTCGAAACTTCAGCAACTAGTAAAACAAAAATATAAATATACCCCATAATATTGTACTGTAATTTCGTAGCCATAACAGCTAGTGTTTTGCTTCATATTTAAAATACTTGCTGTATATATCTTCTTCATACGGAATAAAACTTTAAAGAAAACCTAAATTCACAATTTGCGGCGAACTTTTAGTATTTGTATTTTTGTTTCTTTTTCAAACTTTATAATGATTTTCACTAAAAGGAAAGAAATGAGTTCCCCCAAACAAAAATAATACGTAGACAGACATAAGTACAACTGCGACAGTTTTATTTATACAGATAATAACAATGTTACAATTAAACAATAGGTTCTGCTTCGACTTGTCTTCTCATTAGGTCCAGTAATAGAAAAAGAATAAATAAATAGAAAGATCGTGAATAAATAAATATAGATAAAATTATGAATGCGAGAAAACAAATAGAATTTGATAAATTTAGGAAGCATACAATTTAAGAAGAATGTGATTTTGATTTAAGTGAAAATAAATGAACAAACTAGATTAAAAAGACAAAAAGTGAGATTAAGAGGACAAACTTGGATAAGTTTAAGCATCAAAGAACAAATTTTGATAAACAAATTTTGAATGTGGAAGAACATACTAGGATAAATATGAGTATGAAAATCAAAATTTTATGAAGCTGGGATTGTGAAAATATTTATTTTTTAAATTGAGTGTAGCAAAACGAGTTTTGATAAAATTAAATCTGATGAGAGAAATTTTGCAAAAATTGTGCGTTAAGAAACAAATATTGATACAATTTAGATTGTTAAAGAACTAATTTTGATAAAGTTGAGAGTATGAAGAATAAATGTTTGCATGAGTTTGTCTGATAACAATTTTTGCATCATACTATACTGTATTTAAAACATCGATTAAAAATCATATCTTACATATTTCCCAAAACATAATGAAGTAAAGCAACAGCATTTACTAAGCAATAGCTTAGCTAATTTGAAGCGATTCACAAATATAAGAATTAGCGATAAAATCAAAGAAATAAAACAACTTGCATAAATTATATGGAAAGAATTTCGTTCGACAGTTTCTTTTAATTAGGAATTTCAAGCAATACCAAATAAAAATGGTATTAATTAAACATGGAACATTGCTGCAGTGAAAGAAAAAATCCTTGTTTTCAAAAGGACATGGCAATTATAATACAGAGCATTGTTTTTGCCTTCTTCTCATATACATAAGAATTCTTTTGTACTGCCGAGTTTAATGAAAAAATCACTTTTTATGCATTTTTTCTTTGTTTTGTTGTTTACAACTAAAAAATTAATGGAATGAAAAATAACATTTCTAATTAAAATATTTCTTGCAGCGCATTTTTGCCGATGTAATATTAATATTTAAGTGTATACTATTCCAACATTTTACATACAGAATTTTAAATAACTGTTGAAGGGATTGAATTATATAAAACTAATAAGAAGATATAATCGAAAGGGATAG
Organism: Amaurobius ferox; assembly: GCA_951213105.1. Taxonomy (NCBI): domain Eukaryota; kingdom Metazoa; phylum Arthropoda; class Arachnida; order Araneae; family Amaurobiidae; genus Amaurobius; species Amaurobius ferox. The sequence continues at coordinate 23,541,258 of OX578138.1, read as the reverse complement.
ATAACTCGGATTATTATGATAAAAGCACAAAAAGTAAATTTTGTTTAGAAGTTATGTAATAGGACAAAAGTATATTAGGTAACCTATCTTACATAGGTAATCAATTGTGTTGAGCTCTTGTTTTGGAAAGTCAGAGGTTGGGAGTTTAACAGCTTACTCTTGGTCACACTTCGTGGTAATGTACTCTAGAGTGAAAAATCTGATGTGGACAGCACATGACTTTCCCTGCAAACTTATATCCCCGTTCTCTTTATTTTAATTAAATTTAATTCACTTTTAATTCAATTTATTTTCGTTTTCGTTTGGTAACTGAACTTATTTTCAAAGGTGGCGTAGAGAAAATACGAAAAAACTAAAATATCTCGAGGACGGCTGGTCTTAGTGTAATGGGGTTGGACTTATTCTTTTTTTCATTAAAAATTACGTATCAAACAAGCATTTAATGGATATATTTGAGCATACATAGATTTTTGTTTTAGATTTTAAAGATTTTTGCGGCCCATTTTGCAAAAAAAAAAAGCAGGTTATTTTTTCCCGAAATCTAATCAGCACCTGGGCAACCCAGACTTATGAACCGAATTTCACCAAATTCGGTAGATTGGTTTTGCAGCTAGAGTGGATGCAGACTTTTCCGGGCTATTTCGCAAAAAAAGGCGGATTCTTTTATCCCGAATCGTATCCAAAACTTATCAGCGCCAGATTCGCCCACAAGTGATGTACCTACCAAATTTTATGAAATTCGGTCAATTAGCTTTTTAGTTAGAGTGGATACAAAATTTGCACAGACAGACAGACATACAGACACACAGGCATACACACACACAGGCATACACACACAGACGTCACGCTAAAAATATGTTTTTTCGTATTCTAGAGGTCTCGAAACGCTCAGATCCGACGAAAACTCGAGTTGCGATTTTCGGCATCATTCCAATACTTTCCCTATACATTATCATGTTTTGCAGGGAAAGTAAAAATACAATGTCTAGACTTTCCTCCCAGAGTTAAACTTCGTACCAATTCTTTACCATAGAGTACAAAACCAAGATGGTGTTTCGACTGACCCCTTGGGGCGGCATTTTACAGTGACCTTGACAGATTACAAAAATGAAGACTGTGGTTTCAATTCCTCCCCAGGGCTGCACTTTATGGCGATGTTCTATGCCCTACGGAACGAAATAAAGACCATTCTGATTCGATTTCTTCTCCGGGGCCACACTGTATAGCGATACTTTTATTTTTTTGCAATAAAGCAGGGGGTCAAAACTTTTATATGCTTGAGGGCCGTATATGGCTCATGAATGCAAATAATAGACCGTATATGAAAAATAGTCATGGGATTTAACAAGAGGGTTGTATATTTTATAACAATACGAAAATTATTTTCACTCGTGTTATAAAAATTTATTTCTATCTTGTAAATAATGGGAAATGGTTGTTTGGTAGTTTGTTATATGCGATTTGCAAAAAGATAACCGAATACTGAGTGGATAATTCGATGGTAAATGAGGTCTAAATTAAAAAAACTGATGTGGGCAGCACATGACTTTCCTTATATAATGCAATGAATTTACTATTTTTACAGTAAAAAAAATAGATTATTTTTATAGTAGATATTTATACCTGTCCAAGATATAGAATTTTCGTCAATGAGTCGTCATTTTCATTGATTTAGCGTCAATTTTATCCATTTGGCGAGTTTTTCATTAATTTAGCAACATTCTAAGAAGTCGCCAAGTTGGCGACATTCCACCAAATTCGTCGTCAAAACTTCGCTAAGCGTTATGGACAGATAATTAAATTATTCTTAGAGCAGATAAATGACTATTGGCGTTCAAATACAAAACTATTACTCAAAGTATCTTTTTTCATAAATAGAACGAGCCAGTTCCACGACAATGATGTCACTCAATTTATCGCATGGTATTGCATATGAAAAGTGAACATGTTTCTTAATAGGAGATATTTTTTTTTATTTTATATGACTTTTTGATAATTTTTTTTTAAAATTCTGCAATATCTCGAGAACGGTTCATGTTAGCGTACTAAAATTTATGTCAATAATTTTCAAATGAAACATTATATAAAAAATGTCTATTTGCATAACTTTATTAGAGGTTTTGATTTTTTGACGAGTTTTTCAAAATTTCACTCGAAAATTTAGGAGGGTTCTGAACATTCGATTGCATATAAAAACAATAGGCTTCCAGTATTCACGGATTGTGATTTTTGTACCAAATGTCATTCGAATCGCTCCATTCGTTCGTGAGATATCGTCTCCACAGACTCACTGACACACACACACATCACTTCAAAAATGCTCGATTCGTGATCAGGGATGCATGAAACGTGCTCTCACGTCGAAAACTCGAATTCGAATTTTCGACCCCGTCACAATACTTTCCTTATACATTATCGTATTTAAGGAAAGTAATAAAGTACATAATTTTCCTTTCCAGTCATTATTATTCAGTTTTCAAAACCCTTAGTGATATTTCAATCCTATTTTTCATTTACATTTGTTGGTACTTCAGCTACCTTTTTCCCTTCTTCAACAACCTCTCCCTTACAGTTGACATTTTGTATAACTGCCCTGAGCCAGAAATGCTTATTTCAGCTTTTTGGGTTCGTTGAGTTTTTTAGCACTGATGAAGGGAATCCAGCGTATCCTGTAAAGGTTAAACAGCTCTATGCTGCGTTTATTTAAATTGGACTCAATGACGAATGCATATTTTCCTGATCCGTTTTAGAACGTGTTTTTACTATATTACTTTCCTTATATACATAATGTATAAGGAAAGTATTGTGACGGGGTCGAAAATTCGAAATCGAGTTTTCGACGGGAGAGCACGTCTCAAGCATCCCTGATCACGAATCGAATATTTTTGAGGTGATGTCTGTGTGTGTGTCTGTGGAGACAATATCTCACGAACTAATGGAGCGATTCGAATGAAATTTGGTACAAAAATCACAATCCATGAAAACTGGAAGCCTATTGTTTTAAAACACAATCGGATGTTCAGACTCCACCCCCCCCCCCCCTCAGAACTCCCCTAAATTTCCGAGTGAAATTTTGACAAAATCATCGAAAAATCAAAACTTTTAATAAAGTTACGCAAATAGACATTTCTTATGTAATTTTTCTTTAGAAAACGATTGACATAAACTTTAGACCGCTAGCATGAACCGTTCTCGAGAAACTGCACATTTTGTAAATAAATTTATCAAAAAATCCCATAAATTAAAAAAAAAATATTAACTGTTGAGAAACATGTTTACTTTTCATATGCAATATGCGATAAAATGGGTGTTACCATTCTCCTGGATCTAACTCGTTCCATTCACTAGTAAAGATACTTTGAGTAATTATTTTGTATTTGAACGCTACTAGTCATTTATCTACTGTAAGAATAACTTATTTCTCCGTCCATAATGCTTGGCGAGATTTTGGCGACGAATTTAGCGGAATGTCGCCAACTTGGCGAAATTTTTAAATGTTGCCAAATTAACGAAAATATCGCCAAATAGATAAAAAGGACGCTAAATCAATGAAAATGCCGACTAATTGACAAAAATTCAATATCTTGGAAAAAATATAAGTATCTACTATAAAAATAACATTTTTTTTAACTGTAAAAGTAGTAAATTCATTGTATTATATAAAGAAAGTCATGTGTTGTCCATATCAGATTTTTTTTATAATAAGAATGATATTGAAAATTTTGTCATTTCAGTAATTTTTTTCTCACAATCGAGTAACACCTGAAGTGGTCTAGCGTAAGTTAAAATGCTGCGAAGTTGCAGAGATTTTCTTTAAAAACGTATTTCCATTGTGAATACTCTTGTACAAATATTTTTCAAGTGCCACACAGTAGTCGGGTAAAATAGGCTTTAAGCACCTCTACCGATTGCAAGGGAGTGTAACAGGGAGGCAAAGCTTCAAAAATAATTTGAAACACATCTTTGCAACCGTTAGTGACAGGCCATTAAAAAAAATATTGCATATAGTAAGGCGCAAGCAGTAGCATCTCTAACGACCAAGACATCCAAGAACTAAGAAATATATTCCACAGAAAACAACGATTGGAACGCCTTTAAAGGCTCTCCAGCTTCATACATTAGGCATTTTTTTACTGAAATTATCAGAAATCATGCACAAGGTGGTATAATTAAATAAAACATTATTAGAAACATTTTTACTTAAGGTAGAAAAGCAATTAAATAAAAGCTAACACAACTATAAAATGCAATAAAATAAAAAAAAATATTGGCAAATTGCAATTTTTAAGTTATTGGTACTTTCCGGATACGCAAAATGTACATGCAGGAGATTCGTCGCAGGTCTTATAATATATTGTCAGTTTCCCTTGCGGCCCGCGGGCCGTCTGTTAATGACCCTTTTCCTAAAGTATGATATCTGTACTGTGTTTCGACTTCCATCACAAGACAATATTCGTAGTTCAGTCGTAGACAGTCGTAGTTCAGTCGTTCCAAGACATTCGTAGTTCAGTCACGCTACATAGTTTTACCCCAGAAAGCTATGCGTATAAAACACGACGATGAAGTTACTAGATATTATTTTGAGTTCAAAAGAACATTCGGGCGGAATCGTGTATGGAACGCGAGTATCCTGAATTACACCAGGACGTGATGCTAAATACACTACTTGAACCGTGTAAAGAAGCTAGCTCTCTATATTAAAAAAAAAGTAGCCTCCGCCGGTGTGTGACAAATTTCTTTTTTCTCGAGGTTCTTTGCTTCGTACCGTAAAAACTTTTACAAAATACATATACTACATATACTTTTATAAAATTTTACGCATATAAAAATATGAAATTTGGTACACTTGTAGAAAAATCTTTCGAGATACGCTGAAATAAGCCGTTTTATGATATATATTGTAGTTTAAGAAATATTTAATGTCGAAGACAAAGACAAAATATTTGACCTGCGAGTTTGCGACCTGGATAGACTAACAATATCAAGACCACGAATTTTTGCAGGCAGGTACCTACATGGGTGAATTTCTGCAGGACGGAGGCCCTTTTTTAATTTCGATGTATTTGAGATATTTTACTTTTAATGCACTTCTGAAGTGAACTTTTTTTTTCGTATCGGCACGTCTAGCGATTTCTCTGTCTCGTACCGTAAAAACTATATCATACAAAAATATGAAATCTGGTACATTTATAGAGAAATAATAGGGTAACACGATGAAATAAACCGTTTATCGATTTAAACTTTAGTTTGGCATGAAATAGCTCGCGAAGCGAGCTCATTGATCAAGAAATTCAGTTTTTGGATTTCCTGGGCTAATAAAAATCCCTGCTTTTCCCTCCTGCTGAAAATAAGCAGGGATAGAAAAGAGATTTTTAGGAAAGATAGATATGAAACGAGCTCTGGGAGTGCAGCGAATAGGAGGCGAAGCCGCCAGAAGGGGTTTGCGCGAGCGGAGTAGTAGGATTTAAGTAACTAGGGGGCACAGAACCCCCTAATTACTTAAATTATCATTTCTAAACAAGGTCGGGGGGCGTCTGTAATCCCCTTCGACCTATACTACGCTATATTTCAATTTAGACGTTGATAGTAGAGTAGTACACTTAGTTCAGATCTCAAACCAACACACTGATGGAACCAAGGATTGATTGTTTTCTAATATCGCCTATACAGGGTGCCCCAACAACAGTGACCCTGCTTTTTATTCCTTAAATATTGATCTTAGACATATGTAATAAATTACAAAGTTGTGTAAAAAAAAGTACAGAATTCTGTGAAATCGATAAAAATTTTCAGGGGATTAAATTTGAAGAAATACATTATTTTAATTTTTATACGGCCCGCGTATAAAAACATTTCCAATGAGTAAAATGTGCCCACATACTAATAAGGTGATGTACAATATATCAGCATTTTATCATAAAAAGTCCCAGAAATATGTTTAAACAAAGTTGCTGAGGGATTAATTGCAAATTAAAATGCAAATGTTTACAACAAGAGTGGCAATGATGCAACGTAGAAATGCATCATAGGCAAATAATATCTGCCTGTTATCTTTAGATTTATTTGTAATTTTTCATAAATATGTGTAAGAATAAAAAGGAATATCCTTCAAGGGATTAAGATTCTTACACATTAAATATAAAAAAATTCCAAATGGCCTGGTATGAAATTGATTGTGATGTAAATTTATCAGGCCGTCGCTGAAAAACTCACTTTTTTATACGTTGCATTTACCTAAATAAAACTCAACTGTAAATTATACTTCTTTCCAAAACATAGACATTGTTATACACAATAACACTCTCTAATAGAGTACCAAAATACACTTTTATTAAAACATTCACATTCAATTTTCCAGATAAGCAATTACCTTAATCTTCATCCATTATTATAATTAAGAGGGTTCAGTGTAGTTACACACATTATTTTACCTTATTACACACATTATCAGCCAACATTTTACTCATCTATAAATTTCTTATGTATTATATTCATACCATAAATCATATCCAAAACAACATATTCCACAACTCAATACCTTAATTCATAGCTTATTTCAATTCATCATGTATTCATGTTTTATCTTTAATTTTCGTTAATGACATCTCATGTTTGATGCAATTATTTCTTAAATTTCCATTCAATACAACTAATTCTGAATTTTATATCTGGATACTTTGGAGAGGCCTTCCTAGCACTGAGGCTATATTATAAATAAGATTATTTGCATTTAAGGGTAACGCGTTTCTCCCGCTCTGTTAAAATCAAAATGTTTATGTTAAAATTAAAACTCATCATTTATTATCATCTTTAGTATTTTCAAATTAAAAGAAGCTTTCATTAGTAAGTTTAGCAAGATTTTCCTAATTATAATTTTCTATAATTTCTTACATCTGTCAAAATCTTCCTAAGATGAGACTAGCTCACATCAGAGGTGGAATATGTTGTGCATCACTAACCCAATTTCAAACCCATTAACTTGATCTACCAATTCAAACTTATAAAAAACTTAATCCATTCTAAAACATTTCTCATTAATTTCCCTCTAATCAATCTCAAATTCTAAAAAAACAAAATTAATCTCCAAGTGTATGTGTCTATATCAAAAGGGTGTAAAATCAAATTCTCTATCTCCATTAATATTTCAAAAACATTCATTTTAAAATCCAATTACTTTAGTGTGTCAATTTTAAATGGCTTATCATAAAAAGCTGTACTTCTTTCGTTTATATAATTATTATTAAGTTTCATATATTAAATTGAATCAAAAGGTTATCTTTGTTATTCATATATAAATCATTATAAAATATCAATCATTATAATTCTTGCTGTGAGCTCATATTTAAAACACATATATATCAATTCATAAATTTACACAAATATTTTTTGAGTATTATTATACTATAAAATTATAATTACATAAATATATTTACACTTAGATATATCATTACTGAGTAGCTATGACTTCCTCTGTTGTGGGGAATTTTCATTATTGTTACATAGCTTAACTATTTTGTAAGTAGCGTAGAAATATCTATCGGAATTAAATTTAAAGTGCAGATATTCACTATGCCTTCTCTTGAATTGTATTAATTCGTAACCCTTGTAAGGGAATCACTTATTATTCAAATGTTCACATCATAAGATCAACACTATTTAATTTGTGACACTTGTAAAGGGAATAACTTATTCTTCAAACTCTCATATCATAAGATCAGCACTATTTAATTTTGTGACACTTAAGAAGGGAATAACTTATTCTTCAAACTCTCACATCATAAGATCAGCACTATTTAATTTTGTGACTCTTGTAAAGGTAATAACTTATTATTTAAACGTTCACTTCAATAGATCGGCACTATTTAATTAGATACTCTTTTCTATCTCGTTCGGCTTCTTTATGAAAGAGATGTTTCCTTAGTCTATCGAAATGCAATGCCTCGAGCACCCGCAAAAGAGGGATAAGTCGTTCCCATCTTTTTATAGGGTTGGCGAACTTGCAAAATGGTTTTCGGCTTGCTTCTTGCTTACCACATGTCGAATGGTATCCTCGCCATTTTCTTTATAGTTTCGTTGGCCACTTTCATCCATAGACATCTTGCAGTCTCCGAATCTTAAAATTATTTTCCACCGATAATAATCATTATTGAAGAAATTACCATTAAAATAAATAGTTATTACGAAATGTCTTCCTCAGTGTCGTTTTCAGCAAGGGCTTGATGTTGGCAAGAGACGGTGGCACGAGGCCCAGCCCGACCGGTAAGCTGCTCAAAATCCATATGCGACCTTTCAAATCTACGTCCAAGTATCGAAGAGAAAAATATCGCTCGGGCATTCCGCGATGGCACGGTCGGAAGTCGCGTGTGATTGGTCAACTCCTTTCTCTGATCGCTGTTACCAACCGTGGAAGGGCTTCGAGCATTCTCGAAGCTACTCTTAAAAAGGGGTTCTTGATGTGGACTGCCCATGTCCGATGACACTTGCTTACGAACGAACGATGTCGCGACAAGTTTATCGCGACAATATGCTTCCTGAACAATACCTTTAAATTTTACACGATTAGTTACAGAATAAAACTTGGCAATGACACAATCACAATGAACATTAAAACATCTTAGAAATGTATTCATATGCAAATATCTGCCTCTGATCGGTGCATCATACAATAGCAACAGACGCATCATCACATGAGGAAGTTGTTTTTGTTCTGCTATTGCTCAATCTCCTTGCTTACGCAAGCGTAGCGAGCTCAGCCCAGCAGTCTAAGCGACCTTTAAATATTTGACATTTTTGCTATATTTTGAGAGTGTAGTTTGCCTGTACCGACGGTATGTAGCAATGCAGCAACGAAGCTCTTTTGAAAGTTCTTATGCTGTACAGTTTATGCAATCGCAATGCTAACGCAACTGCACGGGAATATCAACGTACTTTCAACAATTCTCGACATCCTTCTGAGAGATTTATATCCCGATTGGTGCAACGAGTGCGTGAAAGAGGAAGCATACATGGTATAGGTGGACTAGGTAGGCCCATACTTCACTCAACTGATGCAGACTTTGATATTTTGGCTTACTTTTGCAGTCATTCACACAGTAGTGTTCGTACCGCTGCTTCTGAAATGAACGTACCACGTGCAACAGTGTGGAGAATACTGAGACTGAATAAATGGCATCCGTTTAACATTCATGGTGAACAAGGGCAGGAGCCAACATATTATCAACGCCGTTTAGATTTCTGCAATTGGACTCTAAATCAGGAAGGTGCAAATGACTCTTTCCTGAAAAACGTAATTTGGGCTGACGAATGCTGTTTTAAACAAGATGGATGCATAAATCCTCAAAATGAGCACGTCTGGTTTGATACAAATCCATTCGTGGTACTTGATATTCATCATCAGAAGCAATTTTCTGTGAATGTATGGTGTAGTATTTTCAGAAACCGTTTGCATGGACCCATACTGTATGATGGTACGTTGACGGGTGACAGATACGTTAATGAGATTCTGAATGCGGTTATTCCTGATTTTATCGACGAACTGCCGCTAACAATATTTCCAAATGTATGGTTTCAACAGGACGGATCTCCAGCTCACCATGCTACAGTTGGGAAACACTGGTTAAATAACGAGTTTTTACACAAGTGGATTGGCTTGCGTGGGCCAGTCGAATTTCCCCCTAGATCGCCTGATTTAATGCCTATGGATTTTTATTTGTGGGGTCGTTTATGCACAACTGTTTATCTGTCGTTTCCTTTAAATAAAGCAGAGTTGCAACAATGCTTTCAAGATGGCTGTCGTGATATCACCGAACAAGAACTTGATCAAGTGCAAAGAAGTGTTATCAGGAGAATGCAGCTTTGTAGTGGCATGAATTGAAAACATTTTGAACAAGCTTTGTAATCTTTGTGTAAAGTTATTCTTTCTACACAGTGTAAATACTTTTGTACCAATAAATAGCAAAATCATTATTTATTTATGCAATCATTGTTTTCTTTTGAAATTTGCGTATGACCCCTGAAACGCGATCTGCCGAAATGGTTTTTCCCCATCTGAGAACTCATGTCGATCCATCGAAAAGTGGTTTATGTCAGTATTTTTGTCTTTTCATATCTCTGGGACTTTTTATGACAAAATGCTGAAATTTTGTACATAACCTTATTAGTGTAGTGTATAGTGTATGGTGCATATTTTACTCATTTATTGGAAATGCTTTTGTACAGGGGCCGTATAAAAATTTAAATGTTGTATATCTTAATATTTAATTCCTTTGAAAATTTCAATCGATTTCATAAAATTCTGTACCTTTTTTTGCGCAACTTTGTAATTTATTATATATGTCTAAGATCAATATTTAAAGAATAAAAGCCGAGGTCATTGTTTTTGGGATACCCTGTATATTGGTAGATATACTACTTTGGACATGTCGGAAATAACTATAATTTCTGTATGAGGGAGGAAAGGGTGGTTTTATTAAGGCTATGGTTTTTTAGAGCAGAATTATAGTCCAGTCAATAAAACGTTGATTTTTATCGAAATATTCTCAAAAATGGCTGATAAATAATTATTAACATAAAATATTCTTATAGATACAGCATATAATAAAAAATTGCAGCCGTTTTGAAAAAAAACCTCCTTCTTATGCTCTAATAAGTGCAATCTCAACTTATTACAGCTGATTTAAACATCCATATTTTTCCGTTACCGTTTTACCACAATTCAGTTATTTCTAGTCGCTCTGTTATCTGTTTTCCAGGTTGCTTTCATTCACTTTCTATTTTCTGCTATTATTGTATATATATTCCTCTGTAGTTTATACCGTTCATTTGTAATTTGTAGTGTCATGACGTTTGCTTTCATGTCTCATTGGCTTTATCTCTTTTCATTTCTCCTTGCGGCAATGGCAACTTTTCTCCTCCGTTTAGTCATATGTGCTATGCTGAACTTACAGATGAACTTGCTTGAAAAAGTTAGGATGCGCTTTTTATTTGTCCTGAGTAAGAAGGGTACTTTTTTGCCTTCGAAATCCGTTAATTCCAAAATTTTTATTGTATGCTGTATTTATATGAAAATTTTATATTAATTTCATCTTGTTGCCATCGGTCGGAGATAATCATTCTTTCTTTGTGGGGACTTAATAAGTAGAACCGATGTTACAGTATTTTTAACATGATGGAATTCTGCCCTGGGGCAAATTATTCTATCTATACACTTTACCTCCTTGATACACAAAACTTCTATAAAATCATATTGCTGGCATCTATATGGCAAACGTTTCTTAAATAATATATGAGACATTGTTCATGAGAAATAAAACCTCAACTTTTAAGTTACAGACGGTAACAATGAATTTTAGTGAATACAGACGAATAAACGTTAGTGACTACAGTAGCAATATGAAAAAATACATTTAATTATCTAAATACACATATCAGATTTCATTTAGGACGATATTCTTTAGGATTAACATCAATTCTATCGTACTATAAATTTGTTTAGAAATCAAATACTAATTTGACATGATGTTATATAATGTTATTCCAGGAAAATAGCCATAATTCTATTCTATTCTGAAAAACTTATTTCATATAATTGTATTAAAAAATTCCGTTCGGACTTTATTAAGTGTACTGAAAGTCGTTTACTTATTTTACGTATTGCATAATAACCATACACTCCCAAATAACTTATAACCATTCTTTTCATATAATACCATTACCAAAGTAATGGCACCTAAATCCAACAGATTAAGTAAAAATACTCGAAATCAGAGACAAAACAAGAGCAAAAAATAATTCACCTTAACAATGTCAAAGCTCAGAACATTTTAAGTATTTTAAACAAATCTTGTAGGATTGGGACTCGGAGTTCCTGTTTGGTGCTTATGCTCAATATAGTAGAACTTTCAACAAAGGATTCGTATTATTTCGATACTACCTTTTGAAGAGATTATTCCAATACGCTGGAGATGAAAGTTCGCATTAAATACAATGCAGTCCTTGAACATACTGCGAACAGGAGATAATTTCTTTATTATATACTCATACTATTGTATAGATGGAGTATACTTTTCCCGTACATATTCGAAATCTATATTTCGATGGATAGTTTATCAATATTACTAAACTGTTGACAATTCAGAAAAAGAAACGTTTAATGATTATCGCGAAATATTTTAAACTAAAACACACTTTAGTACAACATCTGAAAATTGTATATATTTTTACTTTCTCATACTATAGAATACAGTATAAAGTATTGTTTAGGTCATACTATAGAATATTGCTCAGAATATAGTAATATAATATTGCTTTCACGAACAATTTTGATTTCGAGATTTTGGTGACAATACATGTTTTAGAACCTTCTGAACACCACATTTGAACTATTTTTAGAGTTATGCCGGTCTGTGTCTGTCTGTCTCGGGTCGATTTCTTGTGTAAGCGATAGTTGCCATAAAAATTAATGGATTTTCACGAAACATTATAATCGGCTTTGTTATCGAAGCATCTGTAACTAGATATATATATATATATATTTAATTCCAGTGAAAATTTCGAAATTTTATATTTTTTTAACATTTCAGCATGGGATACAATTTGATATAATCATGCATAAAAGTGTTTATTTATGTCTCAATGAATATGAGACTTAATAGTTTCAAAGATTGTAGTGCAAAATAGCCGCGATACAATTTTTGTGTTTATGGCGGTATTAATCCCCCCCCCCCTTTAGGAAAAGGTGGGTGAGGGGAGTGAAGTTGCCCCCGAGGAAGTACATTATCAAACTTGGTATTAACCGAAATTTATTTTCAAGTCCTATGAAGGGTATTTCAAGTTCATTTTCAAGTTCGGTGAAGGGTGCAACATGCTATAATTGTGATTGACCAACGATACTAATTTTTAAAAAATTTTCTTTTAAAATTTGCAAAAAAAAAAAAAAAAAAGAACAAGACAAGCAAGATGCTTAAAAATTGATTCTAGTATGAGAAGGTTGAAATGAATCGCACTCCAGTTAATTTTATAATTATTTTGATAATTATTATTATATAAAACCCTAAAATTAAGAACAGTTTCATCCAAGATAGTAACCAGAATCAGTGGACTGGTTTTACTCTGATTAGAGCTCATCAGTATTTTGTAAATGTGAACTACACTGGTAGCAAAACTCGCATTATCTGGCAATACTCTGTAGTACTGACACAGTAGAGGTATCTAATTTATAGAAAACTAGCAGGTATACCCGCTGTTGCTCCAATTAAAAATTCCAATCATGCTTTATTAACTGAATGGAAAATGGTTTCCTAATTTCATATATTTCATAACCAAACACACAGCTCAAATTAACTTACATTCTTCTTAAATCGTACCATTACCAATGAAGTTGGGTTTCTTTGAAAATCAAACGAAATCAATAAAAAGAACCTCTAAATCAGAGATGAAGTGAAAATGAAAATGTTTTCGGTTAACAATGTCAAAACACTAAACAATTTTTATACACCTGCAAGGATTCGGATATGGTTTGGATACCTTTATTTCTTTATACTCAATGTAGCAGAGCATTGAATAAAGGTATGAGAGGTATTTCAGGGTGCTTTAACATATTATTACATTTCAGTGGAGATACATAAGGTAACTTCAACGTTATATTTTAAACAAGCAGTGAAATATATATTTTTTTTATATTTCAACTTATCTTCATTATATGGCAATTAATAAACAAGAAAGATCAATCATGCATAGAACATTGATTACGAAACGCTTTCCAACTTCAAGACAATTTTATTTAAACGTCTCTAAAATGCGATACCTTCATCGGTAATATTTTTAAAATTATCATAATACTAAAATAATTTATTATATTTGAAAACTTCATTGAAAACAAATGACCTTTATTTAAATGACGTCATCGAAATATAAATCGCCTGGCTCTCTATATAAAAGAAGCATTTCATTCATGAATTTTTTTTTTCCATTCCTTTCACTCATCACAATACTACAATAATTTATTTTATTTAAAACCTTGAGACCATGGAGGTACAAGTAATTAAACACTATGCTTAAAACTTCATCGAAAAAATCGTCTGCTTCTCTGTGTAAAATCAATGAATGTTTCATTAATATCAACTATATTGCAGACTTCATGAACTAAATAATTTTGCGCTAAAGAAATGCAGCAATTCTTATACAACTCATTCTACATCTTTTGGTGTTTACTTTCACCATAAGTGAAAATTAGGCTTCGTTGTAGAAATAATCAAAATTTGATGATCATTTAACCTCAAATATATTGTAATTGCGTTGTTAGAGAACATTGATGCACAGAATTTAAGCAAAAATAAAGCGGTTTTAGGACGGATACAACACTAAATATAAATTAAAAAGAACTTTAAAAATCCCGATTTTGACACAAGGTGGATGCCATATTTTATTTTGAAGTGGGTCAATTAATCTTTTCATATAATGGTCACATGATCTTTTCATATAAAGGGTGTAATTATTATTTTAATTTTTATTTAAAAATCTACTGAATATATTTTATAGACAATTTTTTTACATATTTTATGGGATTATTTGAATATTTTCTAAAACTTTCGAAACAATTTGTGAATTTTAAATCCGCTTAAAAAATGTTTGAAGAATTGGGCCCCATAGTGTTCAATGTATTTCATTTTTTCAACCCGGGTTCAATCCAAAACTAATTGGATGATATTCATTTATATTTCCATAGGTTCCACAGACCTACTGAACCACATACTAAAATTTCATTTTGATAAAGTCATTTTTAAGGCAGTTATCGTGCTAACGGACAGACAGATAGGCAGACAGAAAGCACAAAGTCATAAACATTTTTCATCTATGTTGTAAATTGTTAAAAATTACGAAAATTCCATTAAAATAATCGGAAAGAGAAAAATTATGGTAGCACAGGCCTAAACAATTGGTTAAAAGTATCATCTGGTTTTTGAAGGCAAAAAATTGTATATTTCTTCAGGATCAAAAAGCAACACAACGGCACTACCATAGGCAAGAAGCTATCCTGGAAGAAAGATGTTGTCAAATGAGAATTCGCGAAGATGAAAGTAAAATCTACGAAAAAGGAAAAGGAACAGCAGAAAAATTAGAAAATTTTTTCGGACAATAAAATTATAATAGAAATTATCTTATAATAAAAAAAAATAGGAAAACAGCTAGTTTCAGAAGATATACGAACATATTAATAACTAACATAATAAAACTTGCTCAAACGTTCTTTTAATAAAATTTATTTATTTAGCTATTTAAAAGTACATGTATTCCTTAAAGCTTCATAAATGTCTTTTAAGATTAATATTAAAGTTTGTACATATCTGAACATTTTAAAATAAAACGCGTGACAAAAATCTCATTGGAACGCATGTTGTGATGAAAAGTATTTTGACACGAAATGTAAAAATAGCATCAAGTGTTGATTTTCTCAAAATAGTGTTTTTTACGCATTGCGCGCATGATTTCTTCCAAAAGATTGAATAGAATAGCCTAAAAATTTGCAAGCATGTAAAAATAATATTTATGCATAAAATGACTAAACTGTTATGGTTTAAAAATTGTAATTAATTTAATGTATCAAGAGATGAAAATTTTTCAATTTTTTTTAAACAAAAAAATTTTTGTAAAGAAAATATGTATGCATTATTCTTATTTTTCGTCATTTTAAAAATATAATATTTCTCTATTCTGTCAAAAATATCTGTAAAAATGAGCATTCACGCCTGCAGAAATCTGAGCATAATACATGAATATTGTTATTTTTTTTCTCAACAATACAAGAGATTTATATTTAATTATTTTTATTTATTGTAAATAAGTTGGCATAATCTGTGAAAAGCATTTAAAAGATAGTTATTTAACTTGTATTTGCACTAAATTATATTTTTGTAAGTGTATAAGTAATGAAAATATGAAATACTAGCCGAATACCGGTTGAAAATCAACGGTTTCCTAATAAGTAACCCCCCGAATAATGTAAGTTTTTGAATAATTCGAGTTTCACATTTAATCGGCAAATCGAATATTTTGGTGAGCAGAAACTTTTAAAGAAGAAAATATTGGAAAACTTAAATTACACACTTCTTCCTTTCGAACTATCTACCCATGCACAAAATTAAAGTCTCTATCTCATCCCGAAGCATGCTATTTTATCATTTCCCCATTCGACCGTCTTTCTGTGGAGCACAGCCATAAATGGACATTTAGGAAAAACTCTGATCGCATTGGGTTTTTATCAGATGATTGGACCATATACCAAATATTAAGCCTCTATCACACATAAAAGGGAGCGTGTATAACTTTTCAAAAAATCGAACATTTTGGCGTGCAGCACCCCCTACAGTAGACAATATTGGAAAACTGAAATTGTACGCTTACTTCTTTCAAATTATCTACCCGTACACCGAATTTAAAATCTCTATCTCATCCCGAAGCATGTTTTTTATCATTTCATATTTCGAGCGTTTTTTTCTGGAGCATCCCCTTGATCGAACATTTCTGAGAAACTCTATTCGTCTTGGGTGTTGTCATTAAATGATTAGCCCATATACCAAATTTCAAGCCTCTATCAAAATATAAAGGAAGCATTTCTTATTTATTCGGATAATCGAACATTTGGGTTTGCGGCATCCCCTTAATTATAAAATATTGGAAACTGAAATCGCACGCACTTTTCCTTTCGAACTATCTACCCGTACACCAAATTTGAAGCCTCTATCCTATCCCGAAGCATAGTTTTTCGTCATTTCACTTTTCGAGCGTTTTTCTCTGGAGCACCTCCTTAAATATGCATTTTTGAGAAAGTCTCTATACATTTTTTAAAACCATTCTTCTTGGGTTTTCTATCAAATGATTCGTCCATATTCCAAATATCAAGGCTCTATCACGTTCTAAAAGGAGTGTTTCTAATTCATTCCGAAAATCGAACATTTTTGCGTGCGGCACCCGTTAAAGCAGAAAATATTGGAAAACTGAAATTGTACACTTTCTTCTTTCCAGACTATCTACCCGTACACCAAATTTCAAATCTCTATCTCATCCTGAAGCATGTTTTCTGAACAATTCATCTTTCGAATGTTTTTTCTGAAGCACCCACCTTAAACGAACGTTTTTGAAAACCTGTATTCGTCTTGGGTGTTTTCATCAAATGATTAGTCCATATACCTAATTTCAAGCCTCTATCAAATTTTAAAGGAGCCGTTTCTCATTTATTCGTTAAATCGAACATTTTGGTGTGCGGCACCCCCTTAAGTAAAAAATAATGGAAATCTGAAATTGCACACTTTCTTCTATTCGAACGATTTACCCATACACCAAATTTGAAGCCTCTATCTTATGACAAAGCTGGCTTTCCTATCATTTCACTTTTTCAACGTTTTGGTGTGGAGCACCCCCTCTAGAGAACGTTTTCGAAAAATTCTATTTTTCCAGGGGTTTTTATCGAACGATCGACCTGTGTACCAAATTGCAAGTCTCCATCTATTTGGGAAGTGCCTAAAAAGAGCGCGACAGACAGACAGACTGACAGACAGACAGACAGACGGCCATTTGGCAATTAGTATATATATAGATAGATTAAAATAGGCTCAAATTTTGTGCACTTTTCGGCCTTTAAGGTATATATGCTCCCTTAAATCAAAGTGCGGAGGACAGGCTCAATCATGCTAACACTAAAATACGGATAAATACAACATATATGTAATAACTCAATAAAGACAACAAAATATAAATTAATAAAAAATACAAAGTCTTCACAAATAGCATATAGGAACAGACTAACATATCAACCGCTATCGAGTAAAGAAATTAATCGATATAAACATACTCGCTTTAATTCAAAGACAGACACGAAAAAAATATTTCGATCGTTACAGCAAATAAGAATTAATTAAAACAAAATTATTAACTGTAAAATTATTAATCGCATTTCACCAACGAAGTAGTTCTCCAAAAGCCATCGATCTACTTACTTCTCATATCAATTTTCGTAACATATGAAATAATATGCAAGATATGCAAGCAATCATTAAGATTGTAAAATTGCTTAAAAATAAATCTATTAAATATAATTTTCTTTTATTATTCAATTCCAGAATAATAAATGTTTATCGCAATACTGCACTAGATATATTACTAGAACCATGCCCATTTACCTTAATAAATATCTTAAAAATCTTATTGTTTTTTCAATATGCTGCTTGGAAAAGGTATAACAAGGATCCCAGATTGACGATGTATATTCTAATCTAAGTTTCTTTAAAGACTTGCATAATATATAGAAACTTAGTTTTATAATAAGGACCACGAGGATTTTTAATAAAGAATCCAAGATTTCTAAAAGCATCTAAAGTTGTTTTTCGAATACTCTCATTAACAGAAAATTTGCAATCAAATTTCATTCTTTAGGGAATAAAACTTTCATAACGCTTTAAGTGATGTTAAACTATTAATCAAATCACTTTCTAGAATATCATCATTAAACAAGACAATAACGTTACGTGAAAAATGCATAACAGTATATTTACAAAAGTTTAAATATAAGCGATTACGCGAACACCATATAATCAAACCATCTAAACCACACTGCATAGCAATCAAATCATTCATTATTACAATGTGCTTATACATCTTAAAGTTATTGGCACGCAAGCATTAGGTAGATCATTAATGAATAACATATGAACAATAAAGACCCTAATATTCATTGCGAGTGCCAGAAGTACTATTTATGAATAAAAGACTACCAAATTATGCAGTTTATAGGTCAAACGAAGGAAAGAAGCTGTTTTAGAAGCTAAATGACTTAATTTCATAAGAAAACTTTCAAATTACTGTATGAGAAAAATTCGTTAGATAATATCAAATCTCACAAAATCACCATGGTAAGTAAATGGTAAATTTATGGTAAATAAATCCCTGCCAAGTACAATAAACAGCATGATAGCGTAAGATTCATAGTTAATATATTTTCTAAATCTATGTTGCTTTGAAATATTTGAAGACATCATATATAAGCAATTGAAAATTATGAATTTATTGTTATATACAAGTATAATTAAATACGTTGAAGTACGCGAATTTATTTTTATATACAAGTATACTTAATCGTTCTAGACATGTTCGATATGCATTAATACTACAGAAAATCTGTCATGGAAAATATCGTTATAGGCAATATTTTTAAAGCCAGGTTTAACCATATCATACAATTCACGTGCATATTGGTTGTATAAATGAAAGATCTAACCATTTTCGTAGACTCACCGGCGCACACACTATCGCATGTACACAGACACAAACTTCGAGGGCCAACGGCCGTACCGTGCTGAAAACACCGGTTCTCGTTAGATCACCGAAGTGAAGCAGCATCGGGCGCGGTTAGTACTTGGTGGGTGACCACCTCGGAACGCCGCGTGCTGTTGGCCATCTCGGGTGCGGTATCCCCGTGGTTTGCGCGCTAGATTTGCACGCTGCCACAAATGCCGCCGTGTTCATGCGGAGTACGATCACGTTAAACATGTGGGTCCTTAAGTCCTTCCGAGAGGTTGGTGGTAGGGGAAGGAGGGTACGGTCCCTGTGGATGCCACCCCCACTGGGTTCCGGTCTAAATTAGGTGGCACTTCCCAGCCGTCCATGCAGTTACCTTACACCTTTCTGGTAGGTCGGACGGTCTGGGTCTCAACAACAACAACAGACACAAACATCACCTCAAAAACGCTTTATTCGAATTCATGGATACTTAAAATGGGCTGTTGCATGGAAAACTCAAATTCGAATGTTCGATAACGTCGCAATACTTTCTTTATGCAATATACTATGTATGTAGGGAAAGTAGTAATAAAGTATTTCCGCAGCAACCCAAATATTTCCGCAATGATCTTCTGCTTTCTATCATACGATTTTTCCTGAAATCTGCATCGTAAGTTCATTAATTATTCATTATTACGTAAACTCACACTCTGTATATGTCACTAACGACTTATATGTAAATTCATTAAAGCAACTTTGATAAAACAATAAGTGCAAATTCCGGTGAAAAGTGATTATTCATGTATACGAAATATACTTAAAGGCAACCTGAATTTCCTTAATTAGCGCATTAAAAAAGAAATCGACATCGTCCTGGTAGAAAAGCGCCCCAAGTTACCTTTTGGATTTAAAATATTAATTAAGACCCTGCTAATGAGATAAAAAATACCGTTCAAGGTATAACCTGTCAAGAATTTGCGATTTTCGCCTGACAAATATGACTGCATATTCTAATTTACAAAAGATCTCATTTTGATGATTTTTTTTTTAAACGGAAGGAATACATTGTTTGATGTTATGCTGAATTGTCAAAGGGGAAAATGAGATTTGACTTCAAAATGAAAATACCCCAGAATGGAGTTGCAACTAACAAAAATACTTATACATTCAGCTATTTGACGTTTTGAAAATATTTTTATAAATTTCGTGCTAAACATTTCATAGATCCTTTTACAAATGAAATTAATAGCAAGTAGATACAAACTAATAGCTAGTCACTGTGTATAATTTGTAACCGAATGGCTATTAATTTCAGGTGTACCCTTGATTCATTTCCTTTAACTATATCCTTTGGTAGCTTATTCTTCATAATTGTGATACCTAGACAAGAATTGAGCAAACTATTTCTCGCGAACACTGTGGTGCTCATGTTTACTATAATGATCATGTTTACTCTGACTTATATCATGTTTACCGTAACTTATGTTGTGTTTACTGTTACCATCTGAATATATTTTATTGTCTATCGTTAATTTGGTGCTCTCTGCAGTGATGAATTGTTTCATGCGTATTCAATTTTATAATTTTGATTATGAAAATACATATAAATCCTATATAACAATATAATTTATTGAAATTAAAATTGGTTAATACCTTTGCAAGAAATGTAACTGCAATAACACTGTTTCACGCTGCATTCACAGAAGTTACTATGCATAAATTAAAATGCTTGAAATTAGAAAAAATAGGCAATTTATTTACCAAAACTGTTTTCCAGAAGATTTTAACATCGTGGTTGTGCTCCCGAGACAAAAATAAAATAGTGGTGGTATTCCCTAGAAAAATTCAACACAGTGTTGGTTCTCCCTAGAAAAATTTAACATAGTGATATTTCTCCCCTTCTTAACATAGTGCTGGTGCACATAGTGCTGGTTCTCATAGTGCTGGTGCTCATAGTGCTGGTTCTCATAGTGCTGGTGCTCTGTATTAACACGACAATTTAGCGTACCTTAAACCGGTTAATAACTTTACAAAAGAAAAAAAATTATGTAATTACTGTGGGTCACACAGCATTAATTGAAGTTGCTATGTATAAATTAGAATGCTTAAAATTAGAAAAAATAGGCAATTCAGTTACCAGAACATTATTTTAGAAAAAAAATTAATGTAAAAAGTGGTGCTCTCTAGAAGAATTTGATAAAGTGGTGCTCAAGGGACTTTGATATTAACTTAGTCCGGTAACTAATCAAAAAGTGTCAGTTTGACATCATAGGAATTAAGTTTCGCCATTCGTGATATCAAGTTCCAGAATAAACTTTGAGAGGAGTTGGCAAAACACAAGAAGTTTCCGCATTAATACAGTAAAAAATGTTTGTTAATTTTGAAGTTGTAATATCAAGGCGTAAATAACTTGTTCAAAGATTTTAAATTGTGCTGTGCACATAGGATCCAGTGACGTCAAAGGAAATTTAGTGACACGCCCAAAAAAAGTTAATGACGTCAATGAAGTAAGATGACAGTCGTAGTTAACAAGTTCGGTCCTTCTTAGAGAGTCCAAGAACAAAATACGCCCATTCTTAATTCCCAATGCGCAGATGCAAGTAAAAAAATCTGATGTGGGCAACACATGACTTTCCTTATATAATGCAATAATTTACTACTTTTGCAGTTAAAAATGTTATTCTTATAGTAGATACTTACATTTTTTCCAAGATATTGAATTTTCTTAAATTAGTCGTCATTTTCATTGATTTAGCGTCATTTTTATCCATTTGGCGAGATTTTTGTTAATTTGGCAACAATTAAAAATGTCGCCAAGTTGGCGAAATTACGCCAAATTCGTCGCCAATATCTCGCCAAGTGTTATGGACAGAGAAATAAGTTATTCTTACAGCAGATAAATGACTATTGGCGTTCAAATACAAAAGTATTACTCAAAGTATATTTTTTCATGTTTGGAACGAGCTAGATCCACGAGAATGATGTCACCCAATTTATTGCATGGTATTACATAAGAAAAGTGAACATGTTCCTCAATAGGAAATATTTTAATTTTATTTTATATAACATTTTGATAATTTTTTTGAAAAATGTGTAATATCTCGAGAACGGTTCATGTTAGCGTTCTAAAATTTATGTCAATCGTTTTCTAATGAGAAATAACACAAGAAATGTCTATTTGTGTAGCTTTAATAGCGGTTTTGATTTTTTGACGATTTTTTCAAAATTTCACTCGAAAATTTAGGGGTGTTTTGAACATTCGATTGCGTATAAAAACAATAGGCTTCCAGTGTTTACGGATTGTAATTTTTGTACCAATTTTGTTCGAATCGGTCCATTCGTTCGTCAGTTATCGTCTCCACAGACTCACTGACACACACACACACACACAAACACATACTTTCACACACACACACACACACACACACTCACAGACTTCACTTAAAAAATGTTTGATTCGTGATCAGGGATGCTTGAAACGTGCTCTCCCGTCGAAAACTCTAATTCGAATTTTCGACCCCGTCACAATACTTTCCTTATACATTATGTATGTATATAAGGAAAGTAATAATGAAGTCAGTCATGCCCAGGATAAGCACTCCCTGGTGGTGCTACTGCCTAAAAAAATTAACATAGTGTTGGTTTTTCCTTGAAGAATGTAATTTAGTGGTGTTTTCCCCTAAAAAAAATTAATATAGTGCTGGTGCTTTCTAGAAAATTTTAACATTTTGCATGGAATTTAATACAGTGTAAGTGTCCTTAAATAGTGAAAGACAACAAACCCTGATCCAGACCGTCTGTAAATTTCAAATATAACCTCTCTTACGATTAACAATTAAATATGTATTGCAATTGTTATAAAATTCCTTCCCTTATAATATTAAACACATATTAAAATGTTTTTAAAATATCAATTTTATTAGTTTTAGTGAATAAAACAGTGCAATTAGCATAAAAAGCTTAAAAATTAATTGCTCATATAAATTGAAAAATATAAACACACTAAATTAATTAGTAAATTAATCTATTCAGTATTTTGTCGCTGATCTAATAAGTTATATAAATGTTCATTCTTGAATGAACATTTATATTGGTGATTCCACTGTCAAGTGACTTTTTCATCCGCTTTATGGTAGATCTGGCACCATGGAGGTAAAAGTAAGAAGTTGAAACTTCATATTAAGAAAACGCCAATATCGTTTAGGACAATAATTAAGGTGACACTGGAGTAAGAAACGTAGACCTGAAATATATGTATTTCTATGGCGAAAGGCCTAAAATTTTTAAACTGGCAATTTTGTAAAAAAATCTCATGTCGGCAACACATGACTTTCCTTATATAATGCAATGAATTTACTACGTTTACAGTTTAAAAAATGTTATTCTTATAGTAGATACTTATATCCTTTCCAATATATTGAATTTTCGAGAATAAGTCGTCATTTTCATTCATTTAGTGTCATTTTTATCCATTTAGTGAGATTTTCGTTAATTTGGCAACATTTCAAAAAGTCGCCAAGTTAGCGACATTCCGCCAAATTCGTCTCCAAAATCTCGCCAAGCGTTATGGACGAAGAAATAAGTTATTCTGACAGCAGATAAATGACTATTGGCGTTCAAATACAAAAGTATTACTTAAAGTATATTTTTTCATAAATGGAACGAGCTAGATCCACGAGAATGATGTCACCCAATTTATCGTATGATATTACATATGAAAAGTGAACATATTTCTCAATAGGAAATAATTTTTTTTATTTTATATGACTTTTTGATAATTTTTTTTAAAATGTACAATATCTCGAGAACGGTTCATGTTAGCGTTCTAAAATTTATGTCAATCGTTTTCTAATGAAAAATTACATAATAAATGTCTATTTGCGTAACTTTATTAGCGGTTTTGATTTTTTGACGATTTTTTTAAAATTTCATTCGAAAATTTAGGGGGGTTTTGAACATTCGATTGCGTATAAAAACAATAGGCTTCCAGTGTTTAAGGATTGTGATTTTTGTACCAAATTTTGTTCGAATCGGTCCATTTGTTCGTCAGTAATCGTCTCCACAGACTCACTGACACACACACACACACATACATCACAAAAATGTTTGATTCGTGATCAGGGATGCTTGAAACGTGCTCTCCCGTCGAAAACTCGAATTCGAATTTTCGACCCCGTCACAATACTTTCCTTATACATTATGTATATAAGGAAAGTAATAAATTATTAGCGCAATGCAAATTAGAATTGAAGCAATAAGGAATATCCCTAGGTATTCAAAATTATTTCAATTTATTTTTATCTTCATATATTATGTACTGTGTCCTACAGTTATGACCAAATACTGGTTAATTATACTCATAATACCCTTCATTCAAAAATAGGCAGAAAATATCTGATGTGGGCAACACATGGCTTTCCTTATATAATGCAATGAATTTACTAGTTTTACAGTAAAAAATATGATTTTCTTATAGTAGCTGTTTATATTCTTTCCAAGAAATTGAATTTTCGTCAATTAGTCATCATTTTCACTGATTTAGTGTCATTTTTATCCATTTGGCGAGATTTCCGTTAATTGGCAACATTTAAAAAACTCGCCAAGTTGGCGATATTTCGCCAAATTTAGCGCCAAAATCTCGCCAAGCGTTATGGACGCAGAAATAAGTTATTCTTATAGCAGATAAATAATTATTGGCTTTCAAATACAAAAGTATTACTCAAAGTGTCTTTTCTCATGAATGAAACGAGCTAGATCCACGAGAATGATGCCACCCAATTTATCGCATGATATTACATATGAAAAGTGAATATGTTTCTTAACAGTTAATATATTTTTACAATTTATGGGATTTTTTGATAAATTTATTTAAAAACTCTGCAATATCTCGAGAACGGTTCGTGCTAGCATTCTAAAGTTTATGGCAATCGTTTTCTAAGGAAAAATTACATTAGAAATGTCTATTTGCGTAACTTTATTAAAAGGTTTGATTTTTTGATGATTTCTTCAAAATTTCAGTCGACAATTTAGGGGAATTCTGAACATTCGATTGCGTTTAAAAACAATAGGCTTCCAGTATTCACGGATTGTGATTTTTGTAACAAATTTCGTTCGAATCGGTCTATTCGTTCGTAAGTTATCGTCTCCACAGTCTCACTGACACACACACACACACACACACACAGACATTACCTCAAAAATGTTCGATTCGTGATCAGGGATGTTTGAAACGTGCTCTCCCGTCGAAAACTCGAATTCGAATTTTCGACCCCGTCACAGTACTTTCCTTATACATTATGTATATAAGGAAAGTAATACATATACTAAATACTCCGCTTTTCTGTTGTGTCAACTAACACTAGCGACACCAAAATGCAATTCTCAAAGTATTATGGCATTTTCAAGCATTTCATCCATAGGAGTTTTATCTCCTTCTTTCTAACACCATGTCTGACATCCCTTCTATAAGCAGATCTTCTTCTATCTCATTATTCTTTAAATTCTATTTATTTATTTATTTATTTATCGAATATTCAAATCCAGTTTTTACACTAATCTTTTTCTAGTAATGAAACTATAATAGGATATAGAATTGAATAAAATAATAAATCCCCAAGATTAATATCTGCAATACAGTTTGGTTGGTATTTAACAAAATATTTTTCTTTTTTTTAGCGAATTTAAAAAGTGAAACATATTTTTATATTCTGTATCGCCAAGACGACTAATCACAAAAATATTAAATCTGATATGCATAAAACTGTAAACGTCCGCCTTCCGTTAAAATTTTTATGACATCTTTTTCTAAATTTAAATATATTTTAAAGGCCGTAGTAAGGAAGTTTAAAACCGAACGCAGAACGATTTAGCCTATTTCTGGTGTTTGTTATGATACATGAGAAATGACATGGAACTGGTCATGGAAATGACATGGCTGGTGAAATGACATGGCTGGTCACGGAAGACATGGTCTGGACTGGTCTGACGATGACATGGACTGATCACGGAAGACATGGTCTGGATTGGTCTGACGATGACATGGACTGGTCACGGAAGACATGGTCTGGATTGGTCTGACGATGACATGGACTGATCACGGAAGACATGGTCTGGATTGGTCTAACGATGACATGGACTGGTCACGGAAGACATGGTCTGGATTGGTCTGACGATGACATGGACTTTTCTCACATGGACTGGTCAAGGAAAATAACTGCAATATAAATTCCTCTCAAGAAGAAATTATATATGTTAACTAAAAAAAACGTCCATGCTAATTCATAATACAAGTAAACCTTGGAAATTAGACTTGAAAATAATATCAAGATTAATGAACTCTAAATTTTTTTTACGTGTTCCCAAATTCACTGAATAAGGACACAAAATCTGATGTTGGCAGCACATGACTTTCCTTATATAATGCAATGAATTTACTACTTTTACAGTTAAAAAAGTGTTATTCTTATAGTAGATACTTATATTCTTTCCAAGATATTAAATTTTCTTTAATTAGTGGTCATTTTCATTGATTTTGCGTCATTTTTATCCATTTGGCGATATTTTTGTTAATTTGGCAATAATTAAAAATGTCGCCAAGTTGGCGACATTTCGCCAAATTTGTCACAAAAATCTAGCCAAGCGTTATGGACGGAGAAATGAGTTATTCTTACAGCAGATAAATGACTATTGGCGTTCAAATACAAAAGCATTACTCAAAATATCTCTTTTCATGAATGGAACGAGCTAAATCCACGAGAATGATGTCACCCAATTTATCGCATGGTATTACATATGAAAAGTGAACATGTTTCTCAATAGGAAATTTTTATTTTTATTTTATATAACTTTTTGATAATTTTTTTGAAAAATGTGCAATATCTCAAGAACGGTTCATGTTAGCGTTCTAAAATTTATGTCAATCGTTTTCTAATGAAAAATTACATAAGAAATATCTATTTGAGTAACTTTATTAGCGGTTTTGATTTTTTGACGATTTTTTCAAAATTTCACTCGAAAATTTATGGAGGGATTCGATTGGGTATAAAAACAATAGGCTTCCAGCGTTTACAGATTGTGATTTTTGTACCAAATTTCGGTCGAATCGGTCCATTCGTTCGTCAGTTATCGTCTCCAAAGGCTCATTGACACACACACACACACACACACACACACACACACACACTTTCACACACACACATACACACACACACACAGACGTCACTTCAAAAATGTTTAATTCGTGATTAGCTATGCTTGAAACGTGCTCTCCCGTCGAAAACTCGAATTCGAATTTTCGACCCCGTCACAATACTTTCCTTATACATTATGTACATAAGGAAAGTAAAAAGAGTTCAGGATGTATCTGAAAAAGCAGCTTTGAATCAAACACAATAAAATAGGATACAAGCCACTCAAACTGCTACTGTAAGCCCTAGGGCCAGTCGAGAGGTCTGCGTTGTCGATACTGTACACCGGGCTTACTTAGTGGACCAGATAACAAAATTCTGCATCCGATTTTCAATTTTCTTGATATCCTGAGTGTTTTAAAAACATCGCATAAATAAATGACTCTTAAACGATCGCTCACAGGCCCATAGTTCCAATTTAAGAAATGCTTTAATTTAGGTAGACTATAATTGTATGCAAATTTTTATCATGTGGCACATTTTTTTTAAAAATTACAAAATATAACGAATTATATAGGACGACTCTAGTAAATAATTCCATAATTATTAAAAAATATTTTCCATAGCCCAATAAATACAAACCAAGAAAGTTACATTGTCTTATGATCAAAATGACTCAAGATATCATTAACTAAAGCTATCGACGGATAATTGGGAACCATATAAAAATTTTGGTAAAGATAGGTATATAAGTTTTTGAATGGAAATTTTATGCAACAAAATTGAATTTTTCTACGACCTTTGAAATTTATGTTTTCTCATTTTTACTTTCTCCTACGCAGTAGTGAGAAAATATTGCTTTCACGAAAATTTTCGGTTTCGAAATTATGATGCCAATGTATGTTTTAACACCTCCTGAACACGTTTCGTCTATTTCTGGAGTGATGTCCATCTGTCTGTTTGACGTCTGTGATCGATACCTTGTGTGCACGATAACAGTCACAAATATTAATGGATTTTCCCGAAACTTTATATCTGGCTTTGTTCTCAAAAAATTTAGAACTAGATAGAATTTTTTTTTTAATTTGAGTGAAAACTCGATTTCACTCGATTCGAAATTTTATATTTTTTTAACATGGCAGTATATGATAATATTTGATATAATCGTGCATAAATGGGTGTATTTATGGCTCAATCATTCCGAGAATTAATAGTTTCAATCACTGTTATGAAAAATAACCGTGATACAATTTATTTTTGTTCATGACGTTATTATCCTTGGGAGGCAAGTTATTCCCCCGGGGGGTACATTGAAAGATCGAAATATTTTTTCAAGCCCTTTAAAGTGAGGGGTAACACGTTATATAGTCGTAATAATTTGGATCCACGATATCGCTTTTTCAAATTTTTTCTTGTAAAATTTTAAAAAGAAAACAAAAATGAATTCCGGTACAAAAAAGTCGAGTTGAGCAATTTGAGAAAGTCGAGCAATTTCTTGCGGCTAATTTTGTCAGAGAATCATGTTTTACTTTTCAAAAGATGGTTAAGCAAATAAGGAACATGTTGCTAATTGAAATTTCCGTTTCCGTTGGCCCGTATAAAAAGTTAAAAGTTGTACTTCTTTACTATAAGGCATCACGTGTCGAAATCTGACATAGTCTGAAAGACTATCTTATTTGAATCATTTCGTAAATTGGAGCTATGGGACTTCTATCAATTTAGGAAATGTATATTTAGTCCTGCAATCCTTTTGAGACACCCTGCCTATTGTAATATGCGCACAAATATTTTTATATGTTAAATATTAACAAATAAACTTTACTGATAATGGTTTTAATTATTTCCTAAGCAAAATTTCATTTATCTAATGCAAAATAATTATTATTGGGGACAGTAATATTGTTAGTGAGGCAGCCATTCCCAAAAAGGAATTATTCAAAACTAAAAGCTGAAATACATGCCGGAAATTTCTCTATTCTGTTTCATTTTTACTCTTTCCTTCTCGCTATTAGTTTTTACGACCAAACGTGTCCTTTTCTGTAGAAAACTTCCTACTATCTGGCATAAAATTTTTCCGATTGTATTCAGTCGCGTAAGCAGGAGCATTCTAGACCAAAATTTGCATTTCAACTGTGGGTAGAAAATGCTATATATTTTTTCTTTAAGATAGATATTTTAATTTACTAGTGGTAAAATATTAATAACAACATTCAAATTTCTCCCCCATATTTATGAATATTAATTGTATCTTTTCTTCAAAAATGTAAGTCTAACTTAAGATGTCCTTCGACACCGTTTGCATAGAACTAATGTACACCAACTTTAAAAAGTATTAAGTGTAAGAAGAATAATCATAACGGTATGCCTTGCAAACTTTTCTAAGGCTTTATATTTCGCGATCCAATACTTCCTTTTAAATTTAATAGTAATCATAGAAATTAGAATTTCAAATAATGAAATTAAGAGCGCGAAAGACACTTTTCAACCGCTATGTCCATTTTTCTAATACAGTTTTCATTTTCCCCCTTCTATAGGCTGTGAAACTAGTAAATACATAAGTTTCAATTATTTTTAATTTAGTAAACTAGTGTATATGTTACCGGCAATGTATGAAAGCCGGCATTCAATAAAATACCTAGGCATTATATAGAATACTGAAAACTGGTCGGCAATCTATGAAATGATTAAAATTTCGCAGATTTCCTAGGCATTCTATAGAATGCCAAATGACAAACCGGCAAAGTATGAAATACATCTCCAATTCATTCCTTTTTTCATACTTTGCCTAAATAGCATTTGTCATTCTATAGAATGCCTAGGTATTATATACAATGCCTAGGGAAAGTATATAATAATTCTCATATTTCATACTTTGCCTAAAAACGGCCGGTATTCTATAAAATGCCTAGGTATTCTATAGAATGCCGGCATTTCATACATTGTCGGTAACATATACATAAGTTTCATTTCTTTTTAATTTAGTGAACTAGTAAATGCATAAGTTTCATTTATTTTTAATTTAGTACACTGGTAAATTCACAAGTTTCATTTCCTTTTAATTTAGTAAACTAGTAAATGCACAAGTTTCATTTCTTTTTAATTTAGTAAACTAGTAAATGCACAAGTTTAATTTCTTTTTAATTTAGTAAACTAGTAAATGCACAAGTTTCATTTCTTTTTAATTTAGTAAACTAGTAAATGCACAAGTTTCATTTCTTTTTAATTTAGTAAACTAGTAAATGCACAAGTTTCATTTCTTTTTAATTTAGTAAACTAATAAATGCACAAGTTTCATTTCTTTTTAATTTAGTAAACTAGTAAATGCACAAGTTTCATTTCCTTTTAATTTAGTAAACTAGTAAATACACATGTTTTATTCCTTTTTAATTCAATTTTGAAAAGTGTGAGTCGGCTACTGTACATATATTCAGATTTTATACTGCTTTGTCTACTTTTGTCATAAATGTTATCAGAATTAAAAAAAAAAAATTATGAAACTTATTCAGTTTTCCCGGCTGTGCATTAAGATGCCTTTTCCCTAGTTGACAGGTCGCACAGTTTGAGCCGAAGAAGAAGAAACTTATTCAAATATCTTACGCAAGCTATTCTTTACGAATATTTCGTAAAAAAGATTTAAGCGTTTTCTCTTTGAAATTGGCAACAACTTAGGGACACCATTCATTTTTATTGCCCTCTTTCTGCAATTTCACTTGAAATCTGTGCAGTTATGTCAGTTCCCTGAACATTTTTGTCAATGTTTCTCTTTGCAGACAGTAATCAAAAAGTTGATAAGATGCCTGCAAAAAAAGAAAATACATTACATTCTGCAGGAACTTGTGCAAAATAAAAGATTTAAGGGGCATTATGCCCGCTGCTATCTTGGAAGACACCGAATGATCTGTATAAGGTTCACACAGATCCATTTAAAGGTCAATACACAGAACTTCCAAGTTTCCGTTGCCCTGTAATTCTTCCTTG
Organism: Amaurobius ferox; assembly: GCA_951213105.1. Classification (NCBI taxonomy): domain Eukaryota; kingdom Metazoa; phylum Arthropoda; class Arachnida; order Araneae; family Amaurobiidae; genus Amaurobius; species Amaurobius ferox. The sequence goes on along the minus strand of OX578138.1, from coordinate 23,509,882 downwards.
TTCACTATCGCCCTCTAGTGAGCGCAAATGCCTTTCGCCCGAGTTTCTTATTTTGCGCGCTCAGTTGTCGGCTAGAGATCACGCATGGGAGTGCGACCTCTCGGCACAGTTTTCAGGAAACAAATCTAAACAAGGATCTTGACAGCTGTAAAAGAGAGTGAAAAAATACTGAAAAATAAGTTGTAAAAATAAAATAAAAAATCACAGCGCCATCATGCGGAGGATTTTCTTAGCTGTTAAATTTGTGCGCCAGTTTTTTTAAACACTGGGATTATCGTGTGTTTGTTTTCTTAAATTATTTGTGACTTTTTTATTTGTCGGAAGTGAGTTATGTCGCAACACCGGAAGGAAGGAAGACAAGTGAAAAAATGTAAAAGCGCAACATTTCAGCTGGACGGATTTTGCTACACAATCGGTAAGAGTATTAGAAGTTCTTTAAGGAAGCTTAAATTAAATGCATATATTTCAAATAGCATTTATTTTACACTAGTAGCATTTTTTTAAACGGATTTACACATACGACTTATAAGCTCAATTATTATATAGGATAAAACACATAAAAATGCCAATGAAAGAAGTATTTTAATTTGTACATAAATTATTTTGAAACTGCTATTAAATGTCGAAGTTTATATTCATAACTCAATTAAGAAAATTTAAATTTAAGAAATTAGTTAATAATAAATCATATAACAATTTTTATCACACTTTCAAATACTAATTTGACTGAAGCTTTATAAATTATTATTATTTTTTAAATGTTCTTGAATTTAAGACTCTAAAATAAATACAACTTTTAAATATTACAAATACTGAAGCTTAAAAATGCTATTTTTGCTTCATCAATTAGAATAAAAATATTTCCTTCCTTTAAACATTCAATTCATTTTATTCTATTATTTAACGATATAGATAGTTGAAAGGTTGAAATTTTTATTTCAATTTACTTCTTACATCATCATAGCAAATAATGCCGGGTGTTTCTGTCTGGGACATAAATACTATTTAATACATAATATATACATATTTAGTACATAAATACATATACATAATTACATATTTAATTCTTATTTGCACTAATGGAAATATATACTAATATAGATTAGGGCTTTCTAATTTCTGTGCTCCCTAAGGCTAAATTTTAGTTAAAATTTCTCTTTGCGGCGAATTTTTCCCCTCTCCAAAAACCGTTATGTGGTCCATCGAAAATAACATGAATGCAAAACATCCATGTTTTATCATAGTAATAACAGCTATTAAAATTAATTTCTAAAATCTAATAAATTGGCTAATGATTGTTTTAGCCTACTTTAATCTTTATATCTCCAAATTTTCTATTTTAGATGCTGTATGCAAAGGCTTTCTATGAGCGGTCCCCGTAATAAAAACACAACGCAATCATAATAAAATCGTAATAAAACACAACCACGATTTCTTTCCAATCATAATGACATCGTCAAAATTGAAAATAGTCATCCAATAAATAAATTTAATTATTGTTTTCAAAATCAAATTAAATCAAGTAAATATCAGTTATGAGTTTCCATTTGGCAGTAGAAATAGTACGAATGCAAAACAGTCGTATTTTATTAACGTTATAAGTGTTATATTTTATGTAAATTAACCTTTTGCTTACGAGTGGGACAGCGTCAATTTCAAACAAAGAACCTCTCAAAATGACAGGTATTTGACATACCCTATCCCAAAAAGTTCGATCCCCCTTTGCATTGGCTTCCATGGACGCCAATGCCTGCAAAGGGGGATCGAACCTTTTGGGATAGGGCATGTCAAATACCTGTCAGTTTGAGAGGTTCTTCGTTTGGAATTGACGCTGTTCCACCCGTAAGCAAAAGGTTAATTGTAGCTGCCCAACGTTGTTGTTAAACTTTACAGGTTAAATATCTTTATTTCAATTTAATAGGCTTTTCTTACAACATGGGAAAGTATATAGGGTGATTTTTACGGTACAGAAATACTATTTTAACATTAAGTGTTATATTTCATTAGAATGAAGTGTTTTTAATGACTAAGTATTGTCGGCAACAAAACAATTAAAAAGATGTAATGTTAACAAGGAAAATTGTACAGCTCACAATATTATAGGTACATAATATTTATACTGCCCTGGGTTCGCAGGTCACAAATGTTTCTTTCGCAAATCGAATCTTTTCACCCAGTTCTACAGTTTCACAACCTGGATAGGCAATTTAAAAAATAGTTATTTTGAAAGGTCAGACGAAAATGATAATTCTGTTTATAAAATGGAATATAAAAGTAGTATTTTAATATACCCAAACTAATATTTTTATTCAAAATAAACAAACACAAAGAAGTAGTTCATAAGATACAAATACTTATTTGAGGGACCTAAAGAGTCTTAATATTCCGAGAAATGTTATAAATGGTGTTTTATTTAAACCTTTTGTATTGAGTGCTTTGAAAGAGCAAGAACTCAGATTTTTTCAAACTAGTTTGCAATGTGCATACTTTTATAACATAATTTTTTTAGAAAAATTTTAAGAACAACTTTCTGCAATATATATATATACATAACATTTTGCATGTGTTGGGATTTAAAGAATATAAGAACACGTTGCGATTAAAAATTTTTTTTTTCAAAACGTGGAAATTTTTGAATAGTGGAATATCTTTGCACGCAAGTTCCCAAAATAATAGCTATGTATAGAGAAGCAATTTAATTACAAAATTATATTTGCACAAAACACTTTTAAACAATACATCATTTTGAAGGTACTCAATAGTATTTTACTCTAAAAACATCCAATATATTCAAAACTGTAAAATTACTAAAAATGCTTTCATTTCGAACGAGAAAGCTAGATTTAATAACATACTCCTTAAATTCGAACTGTAAATTTTACTGCTACCAGATTTGCTTTGAGAAGTGACCTAACTTTAAAACTTGAAATTCTGAGATTTAATGACATGACATTATTTGAGTCGAATAGTTTTAAACGTTAAGAAATTACATTAAATTAACTATAAAATTTTAAAATTATTGGTAGTTAAATGATATTAGAGTAATCTTTAAAAGGTACATTTCTAAATAGGAGAAAATTCAATATCATTGCCTTTTAAATGATCGAAGATAACTATTTATTAATTTTATAATACTCGGTAATTTTGTGAGCAACGGCAATTAAAATATATAGAAATGCTTACACTAAAATATACTAAAAAAGCAACATAAATAAAAATAATTTGTAATTTAGAAAGTTTACGGGTGTAGCAAAGTGCAACCCTGAAGTGTAAGAGCATATCCAAATAAAAGAAACTATTGCCCAGCTTTACGCATTGTTTCGTCTTCCTTTGACATTTGTTTATTTAGACATTTGTTTATCTATGTATATATTCCCTGCGATTTTCTTTCTGAATAATGAATATCTGAAGAGAAGTGATACTGAATATAATCATATATAGATCAAAAGATTATCAAGCATTTTTTTTTTAGGTAAAATGTACAGAAGTTTGAATTGCATTTTTATTAAAAAGAGCTACGATTAAAATATATATTCTCCTTATCCACTGGTAGAGGATTTACAAGCGGGTCGACCTAACCAGTGGTCCACACGGTTTTGGGTGAGGGGACATTTATTATAATAAAACAGTAAAACGCATTCATATGCGATTTTAAAGAATGGTACGTAAACGTAAATATAGAAAGTCTACATGAACTCTATTGCACTTAAGTTTGGATTAGTTATTTTAAATATTTTGTGTGCGTATGTGTGTGGGGGGGGAGGGGGGGGGAGGGTCCAAGCAAGGATGGTTTAGGACACCCCACATATAAACACACTGTTCTTTTGAGAGATAAGCTCCTACAGGAATTAGAGTTTTTCAAGAATTCCAGTAAAACACTTAATTATATCTTGTCAAAGAAACCGTAGAGGCAAGCGATGTCTGTTCAAAAGTAGGGAGATATAGCTGGGCGAGAGGGAAAAAAAAGCAGGAAAAGAAATAAATATAGTCGACACCCCCCACCTGCCTCATCTCTAAGTGGATTTACTTTTAATTATTTTAAACAACTAATTTTGCATTTCCCTTTCAAATTTAAAATGAATTACAATACTATTTGTTTTGCTCTCGTTGTACGAAATACATTTAACACCAATATAATCCCCTCATCCTGACTATTCATGTTAATAAGGATCAATTGTTGAGATTTTCCAGTTTTTGTTTAATAGGAAGACATTTTGTATTTAGGTAGCATTTTTTTCATAGATAATTCCTAAACCGAATTACTGATAGGTTTATTCTGAATGCTTGATTAACTTACAATTAGGTGAATCGTATGCATTTTAAAGAATTTAATTCTTTGGTTATGCTTGCCAGACAGCTAATGTAAATCTAAAATAGTTTACTTACAGTATGCTATTGTAGGTAAGCGGTGCTTACGTATATAAAGTTATATTACATAATATAAACTATACAGATTGCAAATAAAACAAAAATATAATTATATATTTAATGATTATTAGTAATCGTAATGTCGTTCCTGTAATTTCCAATGATGAAAAAAATTAACGCCTTTATTTTTAGTAGGCAAAGTCATGCATTGATTATATCGGATATTGTAACTAATGAAGTTAACAAAATGCATGTGCATATGGATTAAAAATGAAAAAATGTAAATTAAATAATATATTTACATTTTAAACCAGCATGCATAAGTTGACAAAAAATGCAAAAGTAATAATCTAGTAGATAAAAAAATTGAATAAATACATGGCGCAACTAATACTTTTCCTTGTTTAAAACTCTAAACAGATTCATTTGTAATATTATCTTTAATAAGCTATCTTTAATATACTCTTTAATACGCAATTTTTAATATACTCTTTAATACTCAATTTTCAACGTGCACTTTAATACAGGATCTAAGGGGTACGATGATATCTCACGAACGAATGGAGCGAATCAAACAAAATTTGGTACAAAAATTACATCTGGCGAATACAGCAAGCTTATTGATTTTAAACTTAATCGAATGTTCAAAACACCAGCCCCGAATTCATTAACATTGCAATCTATTATTTGCCTTGGTATACTTAATTCGCTTGCGATTCAAAGATTATGTCCGCAAATTTTATGGTGAGCAATTATTGAAATATGCACTTATAGCGAAAGCTCTTTTAATTTTAGTCTATTTACAATTTTTATTATAAAAGAGGATACATATGTGAAAAAAAGGCAATAATGAAATTATCTTCTAAAAAAATGAACAGAAACTAGCCACGTACAAAGAGTTAATTTTTTCTCCTGATATCGCATTATAAAATATAAAATATAATAATTATAAAATATAAAATATAATAATTATAAAATATAAATATATTTTCTATTATTAAATGTGAAATTACGAATATCTAAAAAAAAATGATCAGCTTTGTTTATAAGTTTTTTCGAGCCACTTTCATGATACTAAAATTTTTACTTTTCCATGTGGAACGTAATAACTGTCGAACAAATTGAGGAAATCAAATCATATTTGAAATGAATATTCCAATAAATAAATTGCACAGTCCTGTTTTGTTTTAGGTACCATGAACTATTGGAGGGCTTTAAATTTTTCGAGCATTTTTTAAAATAAAAATAATGATAAAAACTAAATATATTCACCTTTCTTGCAAGAATAGCTATTTTATATGTACATTTTCATTCACAAACGAATGATATAATTTAAAGAATGATTCTATGTACCATTCTCCAGTTAATGCATGTTTTGGATATAAAATCAAATATGTTCATTATTATTAAATAAGTGGGGACTTTGTTAGGTCGTCTAACTAGAAATAAATGTACACTACAGTTCAATGGGAATCGCAGTTTTTTTCTTAACTAGGAAATCTACTATTGGCATCTACTGTTATAGTTTTATGACTATTTCTGAAAATTAATAATTTTGCGAAAAGTTTGTTGATCTGCGTGAAATCCGTAATTTGCATTGGGAATTATTCTGAAAAGACTCTAAAACTCTAAAATATTAACCTTCTCAAAGTTTCTGCATTTTTATTTCTCCTATATACATTTTAAAAATTTGCAGTGTTCCGCCACGCCAAGCCGCACTAAGTTGTCATTTTCAAATATGTAGCTGATATGTGCAGATTGTTGCGAAATTGTAAAATTCCCTCACTGGAGTCTTTTCTTTTGAAAACCAGACTGAGAAAACACCCATACAGACTTTGACTTGCATCTAGGTTATCATTTCGGAAGAATGTTGCCAGATTTTAAAAATTTATCGCCAATTTGGTGACATTTGGAGACTTCTCAAAACTTCGAGAAACACCTTGAAATAACCAATATTCTACGAGATATGAGGGATTCTCAGAAGTTTTTATAAGAGTCTGTAAAAGGAGCCATCACTCAGTCGGAGAACAGTCTAAGTGATAAGAGCTACATTAAACTGTTTCCTGAAATCAATGGGTTTAAGGGCTGTTTTACTGTATATTGTTCTTGTTTACTCTGTGCTTGTGAATAAACGTGTCAATTATTCAGAAATGAAGACTCATTCTTGTATTCTAAGCGCACATCCACGATTTTAGAGGATGCGTCTCAACAATATTATACTTGCCGTGGAAAATCCCAATTTTCCAGAGTCTGTATCTGATCATATATAGGCTTAATCTTTTATTCTTTTTGTAACGTTACCACGAAGCTGACAAAAGCAAACAGAAAAAATTACAATTGATGCGGTAGGGGGAAAAAATATAACTTTAAATCTGCACTTTTTACGAGTTTCAGTCGCACCTTTTTGTCTTCAATGTTGATGGACCACCAGCCTTAAGGGGACGGTGGACGTTGAAATTTTTTTATTTATTTATTGACAAAGAAACACGAAAATTTGTATAAATATTCTTCTTAACATTATAATATAAAATTCCATTCAATTTTTTTCAATTTTGTTATAATTTTGTATTTTCTTTTTTTTTAATTTAATTTTTTTTAACGAAAATTTGAAAATGCTCCTTGCGTGCCATTTGCTCACATTTTTGATTCATTTCACATTATGATCACTCAAAAATTGGGTATTCATTTTTAAATCCCTTGGAAAGTTAATTTTTTAAAAATCTTTTTCTGCATTAAAACTTAATTTTCATCATTTATTTGAGTAATTATTCACTTTTAATTACTTTAATAAAGTTCAATTATAAAATGCATACCCAGTTTCATTAAAATGTATGAAAGGTGTCTTCTTACCAAATTTCATGCATCCCAAACAAAAATTAAGACGCATGGAGCATTTTAAAAATGTTAAACCTTTGAAAATTCCGCTTAGAAAACAAGTGCATTTAATCTTCTGCTTACTAGTGACACAGTATCAATCCCAAATGAA